>VMDO01012760.1:0-60877 GCA_007922755.1 Pedetes capensis
CATATTTCGGACATGTAGTCAGGAGAGATCAATCCCTGGAGAAGGACATCATGTTTGGGAGAGTGGCAGGTCAACGCCAAAGAGGAAAACCCTCCACCAGAAGGATTGACGCAGTGTCTGCAACACTGGGCTTAAACATAAATAAGACCGTTTGCCTGGCGCAGAATCTGCAAGTGTTTTGATCTACTGTACATAGGGTTGCTATGAGTCGGACTGGACTCGATGGCACCTAAGAACAACAACAGCAGTGTAGTGCTTATTTTGGATATTTGTTGTTTCTAAAATGTTTTGCTTTTCCAAAATTTCCTTTTCAAGTGTCTTGTTGTTCTCATAGTTACAGGAGCTTAGCTTTTCCCTAGTTATCTGGGACTTAAGTTTATTGGTCACCTCATCAGAGCCTCTAAAGTATTTCATGAGTGATAGATGAAACCGTTGACTAGCTTGCAAATGTGGAATCACTGGGTTTGAGCAATATGACATTTATTCTATTCTTGCCATTGAGCTGTGCTCTGAGTATTTCTTGATGAGTATGACCACAGGGAACTCAGAGTCTCATGTGTTTAGCATTTATGTGCTTAGTTTTGAGAAAGATGGGCCATTTTGGGTGGGACATGTGGTTTCCCAACTTGAGTCTCTGAAACTGCTGTCTAGATGGTGAGTTCATATACTGACTTACCTGTCTGTTGTGACCACCCACTCCATCCCTGAGAATTTGTTTTCCTTTTGATTTTCTCCTGGGCTCTTGGACAGTTCATGCAGTTATGTCTCAAGCTGTTCTTTACTGAGTCATCTTGAATCCTTCCTCTCCCACCCTTGGCATTTTCTGTGAGAAAGCCTGCTTCCGTCTCTTTATGGGTAGATCTTGTTTTTTGTTGAGTGTGTCACTCACTGTGCTGCAGACTTTTATGTGTATTAGTAAATGGCAAACTGGGTTTGTGTTCCTCTCTGACACCAAAACTACCATTCTGTGCTGCTTCCTGTGCTGCATTCTCCATCTTCACTTCTAACCACTTTTTCCTACTGGGCTTCATCTTTTTATTCTTGATTCTGCTTTGTCTCTTTTCTAAATTGTTCAGGCATTGTGGTGCATTCATCTTCTCTCTCTGTCCCCACCCCTCACCCCAGCTCTCACTCTCTCTCCCTCTCCCTCCCTCTCTTTCTCCTTCCCACTTTCCTGCTTTCTTTCTCTCTTCACCTCCCTCCTCCCACTGCTCCCTAACACTCTTTTTCCCCTCTTGTTCTCTGCCCTTCCCAACACACTGACTCATACACATACACTTAGTATTTGGCCCTAGGAAATTTTTATACTTATCTTCCATTGAAATTCTTACAAAATTCAATTTCCATTTTAATGTAGAAAATTCTATTTGGGGTTACTTAATCGAGGGTCGCTATGAGTCGGATACTGACTTGACAGCACCTAACAACAACAACAATCCACAGTCACTATTTTGGATGACATCATCAGTGTGACATAGGCCCTAAATGATTTATAAATAGCTCCAAAGCGTAGTTCTATATCAAAATCTGAAATTTTAGGCAGTTGGCTTCTCTCTGATTCCTGTTTTCATATCTTTAAAGTAGAAATTACTGGACCCGAGATTATAAAAGAGGAAAGAATTAAGAAAAAAACAAAACAAAACAAAGAAATACTCACAAGTGGCTCAATTTAATGCTAGCCTTTAAAAGATCCCCCTCCTATGGTCAGTTTGTAAGTGGCTCCTGCCTGAAAGGGAATGTTTACTTCCTCAATGATCTTTGTGTCCTTGGCTATTTTTCAGGAAGGCAGACTTGATTACTAGATTCCTTTATAAACTGGGGGACACTTGGGTGGACAAAAATTATTATATTCCATTAAATCTGAATAGCCTCTTTCCTTGTTCTATCATTTGATTTCATAAGTAAAATGTCCTTTGGCCTCTTTGTCTCCAGGAGAGTCAGAATTAGCAGAGAGTTTGAGATTTCAGCATCATTTCTGTTGTAATCATTGGAGCCGGTGTGAAATTGCACCACGTTAAGACTATAACAGATGGTTCGCTTTGAAACCTGCCTGGGTGGTACAGAAGTTTTAATTTGCCTCTTATGTTTTCATCTGATTGACTGCCACTGTGACAGGAATGGGATGCGAGAGACAGAGATTCTATCCGAAGAGCACTGGAGCACAGCAATGTGGTCATCAATCTTGTTGGGCGAGACTGGGAGACCAGGTAATCTTACTCCTTCCTGTCTTTTCTGCATAAGTCTGAGGGTTCCATAGGCATTTACTAGGCTCCTTCTATACGCAAGGCATTGTAGTGACCTCTCTAGTTAGCTGATCAGTAAGGATTAATTGAACAACTATTTACCTACCCAGTGACATACCTTAGGTTTTGTTAGCAGTATGTCTGGTGACAGTTGGCATTGTGATGGGTTGAATCAATGTGGTTGGTGTTATGAATTTCGTAGTGATTGGTGTTGAACCTGTGTTTGACTCTGTCAATATAGGATGGGTTTAAGAAGTAGAATTTTTGCCTGTTCCACTCTTCAGCAGTCTACAGCCATACTACCCTGGCATCTGATCTCATCCAATCTTGGAAGCTAAGCAGGATCGGGCCTGGTTAGTCCTTGGATGGGAGACTGCCTGGGAATACCAGGTACTATAGGCAGGGGAAAAGAAAGTGACAGTCTACTCCCCCAAAAAACAGCCATCAAAAACCCTATGAATGGCAGAGAAGCACGGACGATAGTGCCAGACATGGCACTGTGTTGGGTAGGATTTCATTCTGTTATACGTAGGGTCACTGTGAGTCAGACCTGACTGACTCAGTGGCACCTAACAATAAAACAACTATTCAACAAGCTGAACATTGGTTTTTCTTGTGTGGAAAATTTTGTATGTTGCTTCTCTGCACTTTTAATTGAAGACAGCATAAGTACTAGTTTGCATAGTTCTGTTTAGTCTTTGGTTATCAACAAATTACATATATGTATATATGTAAATTATATAAATTATATATAACTTGTTGATACACACACACACAATATTGTATGTATATAGTGTATTTTCAGTACTGGAGATTGAATCCGGGGCTTTGCCCTTGCTAGGCAAGCACTCCCCTACTGAGCTGCACCCTCAGCCCGCTTTTTATTTTTTATTTTGAGACAGAGTGTCACTGAGTTGAGCAGGCTGCTTCTGGCCTTGAACTCATAATCCTCCTGTCTCAGCTTCCTGAGTTGCTGTGATAATAGAAGTGTACCACAGCACCCAACAACAAATAATATTTTAATCTTATAGTTCCAAAACACTTTGTTCAAACTTTTTTTTTAGCATTTATTAAAATTCAGCTGAGATATATTTGTGTATGTCTGTTTTGTCAAGTATTTTAAGTTCTTTGATGACTTGCAGGGTCTTATTCAAATTTATATTCATGTAATGACTAACACAGTGACTTGTACAGAGTAAGCATTCAGTTAATGTTATGCATGAATTGGTGACTGAGTTTTTAGTTTCTTTTTTCTTGCAAGGGAAACAAAGTCCCAGGGGTAAGGAGTGATTCCCTTTACACCCCTCAACACTTACTTTCTCCACTTAACCAGTATAGCTAAGTTTTCTTAAAGGGCTTCAACCTCACTGGGTATGTGTGGTGGTGCATGCTTGTAATCTGAGCACTTAGGAGGCTGAGACAGGAGAATCATGAATTTGAAACTGGCCTGGGCTACATAGTAAGACCCTGTCTCAGAAAACAAGCAAACGAAAACCCCAGTATAAAACAACAACAACAAAAATGGCTTCAGCCTCAGGATTCCATGAGAACACAGAATATTATGTATGCTGGATTATAACATAGGGTAAACCTTAAACTGTAGATAGTAGTGACAGTGATTAGGCATATAAACATTGGAAAAAACATTCATTTTGGCTTAGAGTTAAATCATTACTGTTCAGAAGTTCGTTATGAATTCCAGTACTATTATGAAAACCAACCTGTCACAGAAAGCTTTGAAATCCTTTCTGGAGTTCTTAACCAATCCCTTCGGTTTCTTTCAGAAACTTTGATTTTGAAGATGTTTTTGTGAAGATTCCCCAAGCAATAGCTCAACTGTCCAAGGAAGCTGGAGTTGAAAGACTCATCCATGTTTCCCATCTGAATGCTGATATTAGAAGCTCTTCTAGATATCTGAGAAATAAGGTCTGTAACAGTGGATTTGGCAAGTGCTTCACAGAATGAGAGTTTTAGTCCTTTTAACACATGATGAAAGTCAGAAGGGCTTCTTACCAGTTTTTTGAAAATTAAAACAGTTTCTGATTTTCCATATCTGGAATTTGGTATGTATGTGTTGTGACATTTTAACTGAATGCCTTCTGTTTGTATACTAAGGAGTTTTAAAGATGGATAGACCATATTACTAGCTGCCCTCTGATGCTTAAAGTTTCTTTGGGGCATGATACAGTTATAGAAAAACTATTATAAAAGGTAAAGCATGCTTCCTGCCAAAGGAGGCATATCTACATCACCTACTTTGGTTAAAGGACTATCTTTTTATCTCAAACACCTTGCATAGTTACAGGTTTATGCCACTCTTACCTGGGTGATGTGAAGGCTGAAAATGGGAGAGATAATGGCTCTTTACATAGTACTAAGTCGTCTTTCACTCCCAGAGACCCCATTGGATCCAGATGACACCTAGGGATTGACCACTCTGGTTTGGAGTCAGTGTATAACTTGAAACATCTTTATTTTCAGGGACTCAGAAGAGACATTGGTGTTTGGATTTGCCATTAGCCTTCGGCCTTTGCTGTAATGAGCCTGTCTTGAGTCATACTGTTAAGGGCAACAGAATCCATGACAATGGTTCCAACTTTCTTTTTGTTTGTTTTAGTGGTGCTAGGAATAGAACCCTGGGTCTCATGCATGGTAGCCAAGTGGTCTATCACTGAGTCTCACCCCTTGCCCTGTGACTCCAAGTTTTTGACTTACTGTATTTATTGAATATATAATTTATTAAGCACTGATTGTGTCACATAATGTTAGTAGTCAATAAAACAGACATAGTACTAGCTCACATTAAGTTTCTAGTCCATTGGGGAAAATAACACTAGATGCATCAAGTGTTGAAGTAACAGAATACCACTGAAGCTTCTAGTGGGAGAAAGCACCTAGAAATAGGAGCATTTGATTGCCAGCATCAGAAAATCCAATGTAAACATAAAAGGAATTCATAGGCTCTTGCATCTGAAAACTTTACACATGGGGAAACTTTGCCATAGCTTGCTGCCAAGTGGGTCAGGCCCCCACCTATGTTTTTTGATTTTCTCTGCCCTGACTTTCTCCTTGTGTAAGCCTTGCCTCTCGTATTCTCAGAAGTGGCTTAGAGCACGTCCACACCTTTCATTCACTTACTGCACTGTAGAGAGAGAAAGTGAGAGTGAGAGTGCATGTGGCTCCCTCTGCTCTGGCATTCTGCAGATCATCTGAATGTTATGATTGTTTGCAAGTGGGCAGGAGTGTTGTGTTGAGGAAGAGAGAGTCAGAGCTGGCTGGCTGTCTGGTTTCTGCCTCCAGGTGGCTGGTAAGTAAGATGGGAATACCTGAGAATGATTAGGCTTTGGGGCAGTGCTTCATAGCCTTTGTTGCACATTTGTTGCTGTTGTTGTTAGGTGCTGTTGAGTTGGATCTGACTCAAAGTGCCCCTCGTAGGGTTTTCTTTTCTTTTTTTTTTTTTTTTTTTTTTTTGTCAGTACTGGGGTTGAACCCAGGGCCTCGTACCTGCATGCTCTGCAAGTGCTGGACCACTGAGCTGCACCCACAGCCCATTTTTTTACTTTTTTGAGACAGGGTCTTGCTAAGTTACTCAGACTGCCTCTGGTCTCGAACTTGCAATCCTCCTGCCTCCACCTCCTGAGTCACTGGGATTACAGGCATGTGCCACCGTGCCTGACTCCTTATAGGGTTTTCAATGGTTGATTGTTTCTGGGTTGCTTCGAGAGTGTATTGCCACATCCTTGTCTCATTTGTGAGGTGCTGGGGATTGAACCTGGGTCCTCAGAGAGTACAGAACAGGCACTCTACCAACTGAGTAAACCCTAGCTCTTGTTGCACATTACAACCATATTGTTGTTCTTGTTGTTAGGTGTCATCGAGTCAGTATCTGACTCATAGTGAACCTACATATAACAGGTGAGACACTGTTGTCATGCTTCTCTGCTATTCATAGGGTTTTCAATGGCGGATTGATTTTTGGGAATGTGTTGCCAGTCCTTCTCCCAAGCCTACAGCACCTGGCATTCCCAGGCAATCTCCTATCCAAGTACTAACCAGGCCTGACCCTACTTAGCTTCCAATATCTTCTGGGATTGTATGCCACAGGGCTATGGCTGCAGGCATATTAGAAGAGCTTAAAAACCCTAATACCCAGGCTATAGCTCAGACTAATTAAAATAGAATCGCTGGGGGTGAAACTTGGGCATCAGCATTTTTTACTTTTAACTCTGTTAGGTTATTCCCAGTGCACAATAGATTGAGGGGCACTATTTTACTTGAGAGAGTGGATGGTGAACCAGTTTTGGACTTGAGTTGCAGGTGTGTTCGTGGTAACAGTGGAAGGAGTTTATGATTCTGGAACTCAGAAAAGAGGTCTGGGTTGAAGACGTAAATTTGAGAGTTGCCAGAATGCGTCATTGATTGGAGTAATGGGAAGGCTTCAGACCACCTCGTGAGTGAATGTGGGTGGAAGAGAGAGCTTTGCGCTGAGCCTAGTGCATACAAAGATCAGCAGTCTGAGAGAGGAGGCAGCACCTATAAGAACCAAGCCAAACCAAACAAAGAGAGCAGCCATGGACATGGCAAGGCAGAAGGGAAACCAGGATGTTTTGGAAGCCAGGGGAAGACAGTGTCACATGGAGGTGGCAGAGTTACTTATGAATGCCATTGAGAAGTCAAACTAAAGTCTTAGATCTGTTGACATGGTAGTCATCAGTGATATTATCAAAAATAGTTTCAGACCAAGTATTGAAGCAGAGTCCAGGTGCATAAAGGGAGAGCTGGAGCTGAGGTAGCAGCACAGTGAAGGAGAGGCTCATTGGCAGGAGAAGGAGGAGCCACAGAGGGTAGAAGCTGGAAGAAGATGTGAGGCTGACATTTTTTTCTTTTAAGCTGGAGGCTCTACATTGTTTAAGTGATGGTGGGAAGGAGCTGGTAAAGAGAGAGAGACTGAAGGTGTGGGAGAGGGAGTAAACTGGGCAGGTTCCTTAGACAGTGAAAGGAGGTGAACTCCAAACATCGGGGGTGGCAGTAAGAAAGGAAGAGCAGATGGTGATTCATGCAGCCGAGTTTGTAGGTTTAGTGGAGAGAACTTGAAGTGATTTTGTTGCTATTGTTGTTGCCTTCTGTTTTCTCTTTGAATTAAAAGGGGAAGGCATTTACTGTAAAGAAGAGGAAAGAAGAGGAATTCTGATTTTTTTTTTTTTTTCTTCTGTAGCACCAGGAAGTTGGAGCTGGGATTTAGCTCAGTTAGTAGGGCACCGCTCTGCATCCTCCGAGGTCCTAGGTTCAATTCCCAGCCGTAAAAATGGGAGAAGGATGTGGAAATCCACTCTCAAAGCAATCTCCTAACAATCAGCCATTGAAAATCCTATGAGGGTCACTATGAGTCAGACACAACTGGGTGGCACCTGACAACAGCTAGGAAGTTGAACTCAGGGCCTTGCACATGCTAGGCAGGCCCCGTAGCACAGACCTGCACCCCCAGCCCCTTTTTGTTTTTTATTTCGAGACAGAGTCTCATTAAGTTTAGCAGGCTACCCCTGGTCTCACACTTGGGATCCTCCTGCCTCAGCCTTCTAAGTCACTGGGATTACAGGTGTGCACCATGGCACCCAGATGAAATTTGAATAAAACAGAAAATGTTTGAAGTTGTCATATGGGAGAGAAAATTAATTTTTTGTTGTTAGGTGCTGTTGAGTCAGGTCCAACTCATAGGGACCCTATGTACAAAAGAACAAAACACTGTCTTACACTAAGCCATGCCCGGCACTATTGTCAGTGCTTCTCTGCTATTCATAGGGTTTTCAGTGGCCAATTGTTTTGGGAGTGGATTGTCAGATCCTTCTCCCTAGCCTGCAGCACCTGGTGTTCCCAGGCAGTCTCCCATCCAAAAGCTAACCAGGCTGACTCTGCTTAGCTTCAGAGATCAGGCAGGATCGGAATGCTAGAGTGCTATTGCTACAGACTAAATTAATTGGAGGGAATTCTGGGAAATATGAGCCCCAGTTACATCTGGTGGCATAGATTTATAGTAGTGCCAGTTTGCAATTTTTATGCGTTTATTTTCTTCTAGCTGCTGAAAGCAGCAGGAGCACATGGCTCAAAGGAGGCTGATGGGCTTCCTCTAGGATTGGGATTTTGCCTGGTGGTATGGAATAAAGCAAGGAACAAGGCAGTTTACAATATTGGTAGGACAGTGGGTAGAAAGGATGGGCCATGGAATCTGATTTGGATACAGAAAGGAGGGTAGGAAGGTTAGGGCTTGGTACAGAAGAAGTAGAATCAGGACTGATGTCAGAAGGCTGAGGAGCAGGTATCCAGGAGAAGATGGGCAAAGAACAAGCACACTGGATGTGTAGAAGATTGTCATGTGAGCCAGAGATTGTCATTTAGCCTTTCAGAGGAAGGTACTTTCTGTAGTTCATTAGGTCAGTGGTATGACTGAGTTGAGAACAGCAGGAATAGAGTGAAGAAGAGGTCGTGGGAGTTGAGGTGCTGAAGAACCTGAGAAGTCTGAGTCCACTTGAGCACTGATGTTACCCCTAGTGGTGCTGCAGGTGGAAAGGAAAATGGAACTAAGTGTCCATACCTTCCCCACACACGAAAGAGGGCTTCACTCAGGAGGTGGAGGGAGGAAGATCACGAGTTTGAAGCCAGAGGCTGTGTGTGCAACTTAGTGAGACCCTGTCTCAAATTGAAAACTAGAAAAGGTGTTGGGGGTGCATCTCGGTGGTAGAGCACTTGTCTAGCATGTGCAAGGCCCTGGGTTTAATGCCTAATACTTATAAAAAGGAAAAAAAAAAAAATGAGAAAGGACTTGTGTGCTTGTATGGGAGGTTAGCAGAACGTCCTGGGCAAAAATGTTAGAGCAGTTGCCATCATGAAGGGTCCTAGCCTCCCTTAGGTAGGTGTGCACTCCCTTTGCTTCACTGCCTCAGCTCTCCATCACCGCTGCCTTTTCTCTGCTAGGCTGCTAGGTTGTTGGCATAAACCGGAGATCTTCATAGGAAGAAAATGGAGGGTGGAAAAACTCCACTCCAATTTTTCTCCTCCTGCAGTGTAAGCTCCCCTCGAGTAAAAGTGGGAAGAACCCCAACAGAAGTCCTAAGGGGCAAGGCATTTTTTTGTATGGGTGGTTTTAACATTCTTTGTAATTGAATTTTATGAATAATGTTGACTACCTTCATCTCAAGGAAAATAGGGTCTTTAAAATATAGTTAGTGTCCTGATAGTTAAAAGAATGAAAGTTTTGTCCACTTGTGTCAGAACTGAGAGCAGTTTTATTTTGGGTTGTTTGTTTAGGCCGTTGGAGAGAAAGAAGTGAGAGATGCCTTTCCAGAAGCCACTATCATAAAGCCATCCGACCTCTTTGGAAGAGAGGACAGATTCCTCAATCATTTTGCAAGTATGCATTCCTTCTTCATAGTAGAAGAGAAGGTTAACCAAGTGAGTTGTGTACAAGCTAACCCTGTTGTTTGGTTTGACAGACTAAGATTACATTTTTCTTTTCCAGTTGCCTTTTTCTCTTTTAAAGTTATATTTTCATAGCCAATATGATCCTCCCTATATCTGGGAAATGTAGAGGACCTAGTTAGAACTGATGACATGAGTTTACGGTGGTATAATTTTATTTTGCTGTAGCTGCTAGAGACAGTGCTTGGCCTAGAGGAGCAACTTAGATTATTGGAAAGAGGATAGAATTCAGAGCCAGAGACTTGAGTTTAAATCTTGGCCTCATGAGCTCTGTGATCTTGGCAAGAAACTAGAATATCATGTAGAATAATTTTCCTGCCCTAGTATCCCTTGAGTCCCATATATTTTTCCCTGCTTACTCCCATGCTGGATCCCTGGCAATCACTGATCTTTGTACTGTCTCTGTAATTGTGCCTTTCTCAGGATATTATATAGATGGAGGCTATAATATGTAGCCTTCTCAGGTTGACTTCTTTCACTTAGCAATATACATTTAAGGTTTCACCCTATCTTTTAGTGGCTCTTTTCTTTGTATGTTCTTGTTGTAGTTAGGTGCCATCGGGTTGGGTCTGACTCATAGTGACTGTATGTACGACAGAATTAAACACTCCTGACTCTGTGCCAATCACATGATCTTATTTATGTTTAAACCCATTGTTGTATTCATTGTGTCAATCCATCTGGTGGAGGGTTTTCCTTTTTTCTGTTGATCTGCCACTCTCCTAAACATGATGTCCTTCTCCAGGGACTGGTCCCTCATGACTACATGTCCAAAATACAGAAGATGCAGTTTAGCCATCCTTGCTTCCAAGGAGCTCTCTGGTTACACTTTTTTTTTTTTTTTTTTTTTTTTTTTTTGTGATACTAGGGGTTGAACCCAGGGCCTTGCGCTTGCATGCTCTGCAAGTGCTGGACCACTGAGCTGCACCCCCAGCCCATTTTTTTTTTTTTAACTTTTTGAGACAAGGTCTCGCTAAGTTACACAGACTGCCTCTGGTCTTGAACTTGCAATCCTCCTATCTCTACCTCCCAAGCCGCTGGGATTACAGGCGTGCGCCACTGCACCTGGCTGGTTACACTTCTTATAGGACATATCTGTTGTTTCTTTTGGCAGTCCATTGTATATTTGATATTCGTCTCATGCACCATCGTTCAAAAGCATCAATTCTTCTCCTGTCTCCCTCATTCAATGTTCAGCTTTCACAAGCATATGATGCCACTGAAAATACCATGGCATGAGTCAGGTGCACTTTATTCTTCAATATGACATGTTTATTTTTCAACACTTTAAAGAAGTCATTTGCAAAAGCTTTTCCCAATGCAGTGAATGCATCTTTTGATTTCTTGACTGCTGCTTCCATGGGTGTTGATTGTGAAACCAAGTAAAGCAAAATGTTGGACAACCTCAATCTTTTCCCCATTTATCTTTGTACAGCTGAATAATATTCCCTTGTATGGATATACTTGTTTGATGTTTTTATCATGCTTGTGTCCTCTGACATTCTATATTAGTTTCTGTTTTGTTTTTAAAAATGTGGTACAATATACATAATATAAAACTTATCATCTGCTGTGCATTCAACTGTGTCCTCTACAATGTATATGCTGAAGCCTTAACTCCCAATATGACTTTATTTGGATACAGGACTTTATTTGGGCCGAGAGGAGGTCATTAAGGGTAAATGAGGTAAGGGGGGGGTCCTAATTTGATAGGATTGGTGGTCTTGCAAGTAGGGGAAGAGAAAGTGCTCTTTCTCCCTGTGTGTACACACTGAAGAAAGGTCTTGTGAGAACACCGTGAGAAGCTGGCCTTCCATGAGCCGAAGACAATGTCCTCTATAGGATCCAAATTGGCTAGTACCTTGGTCTTGGATTTCCCAGCCTCCAGAGATATGAGAAAATAGGTTTTGGTTGTTTAAGCCCCCAGCCTATGGCATTTTCTTGTGATAGCCTGAAGAAACTAAGATTTTGGCACTGAAAAGTGATAAAGAAGCATCTTTGGAACTGAGTAACGAGTATAAGCTAGAAGAGTTGAGGTGTATGCTGGAAATACGGGCACTAAGGAAGATTTCCATAAGGTCTCAGATGGGAATGAAGAACAACTTTTTGGAAACTGGAGGAAAGATGATCCATGCTATAAAGTATCAAGGAATTTGATTGAACTATGTTCTAATGTTTTGTGGCAGGTAGAGTTTGCAAGTGATGAAATTGATTATTTTGCTGAGAGATCTCTAAGCAAAGTGTTGAGGAGTGCTTTGTTTCTTCCTGACTTCTTATAGTAAAATGTGAAAGGAGACAGATGAATTGAAGAAGGAATTATAAAGCAAAAAGGAACCAGAACCTGAAAATTTGAAAAATTTCCAGCCAGTCCGTATTGCAAAAACTGAGAAAGCTTGTTTTGAAGAGTACACTAAAGATATGGCTGAAGAGCCATTTGATAGAGAGATCATGGGTATGACTTATGGACTAGTCAGCCATCTCATCAGAAGCCAGGAATATAGGGATAGGATTATATGACCAAAGATATTGCCAGTTTGAACTAGAGGAGACAGAGAAGGTGGGACAGAATGAAGACTGTCAATTCTCTTAGATCCTACACGACTAAACTATAGAGCTATTCTGCAAGAAGTAGGAAGAATAACACCAAAGTGTTTCAATAAATGTGAGGGCCTCTGTTAGGGCCCTTGAGGGCAGGGCCACCAGAGTCTTGGAGGTGAGGCTGCCTGGAGCTTTGATGGCAGGGTCCTCTGGAGTCTATGCAGCCACCAAGGTTGGTTGCTGCCCCAGTGTGTCATGAACACAAAGACCCCCTAAATCAGTGGGTGTGGAAGGCAGGATGCTGAGGCAAAGAGGATTACTCTTGAGCTTCAGCATCTGATTTGCCTTGCTAAGTTGTACTTGTTTGGGACCCGTCACCCTCTTGTTGTTGTTAGGTGCCGTTGAGTCAGTATGCGACTCATAGCGACCCTCATAGGGTTTTCAGTGGCTGACTGTTTCAGGGATTACCTTGGGAGTGGATTGCCAGGCCCTTCTCCCATTTTTGCGGTGCTGGGAATTGAACTTGGGACCTCAGAGACTGCAGCATAGCACCCTACCAACTGAGCTAAATCCCAGCCCATCACCCTCTTAGGCTTCCCTATTACTCCCTTTTGGAATGGGAATGGCTATCCTGTGCCTGCAAAGACATCACATATGGGTTTCCTAGGTTCCCAGCTAGACAGGAATTTGGCCTCAGGATGGTTTATACCTTGAGTCTCACACATACCTACATGAGATTATATTTGGATGAGATTTGGATGTTGGAGTTGACACTGAAGTGAGTTAAGACTAAAACAACATCTTAATCATCTAAAAGATATTTCAGCAGTATTTAGTATATCATATTGTTGTAAAACCAATCTCCAGAATGTTTTCCATCTTGTAGAAATGAAATTCTGTACCAATTTAAACAAAACACCTTCCTGCCTTTCCTCTGTCTCTGGCAGCCGCTGTTCTACTTTCTGTCTCTTTTCCATTAATTTGCTTACTCTAGCTAGGTATCTTATTATCTTAGTCAATTCTCAGTTGCTATAACACGGTACCACAGGCAGGGAAAGCTATAAAGAAAAGAGGTTTATTTTGGCTCACAGTTTGGGTCCAAGGTCGAGGGGCCACATCTGGTGCTGCTGCTTGCTAGTAGAGTCCTGAGGCAGTACAAGGCATCCCATGACAAGAGACAGGAAGAATGTGCAAGATAGCCAGTCTTACAGAAGACCCACTCTCCAGGTAGCTCATTAACCCATTAATCCATGAGTGGCACGAATGGATTAATCCTTTCGTGAAGGCAGAGCCTTAATCATGTCTTAAATGTCCCACTTAGTCCCCCTGCCCCCCTTTTTCCTTTTTTTTTTTTTGGAGATAAAGTCTGGCTATGAAGTTCTAGCTATCCTCCAACTCTCCGTCCTGCCTGAGCATCCTCCACCTTTTCTTCACCATTAAATGATCTTGGCACCCTTGTCAAAAATCATTTGACCATATAGACTGTGTTATTTTTCTGTATTCTAGTCCATTGGTGTATATGTCTGTCTTCATGTCACTGTTTTGATTATTATATGCTATTTTCATCACTTTGATTTTGTAATAAGTTTTTAAGTCAGGAAGTGTGAGAGCTGCAGTTTTCTTCTTTTTTTTGTGGGGAGGGAAGGGTTTGAGACAGGGTCTCATACATAGTCCAGGCTGACTTCAAACTTATAATATTCCTGCCTCTGCCTCCTGAGTGCTGGGATTATAGGCTTGAGTGACCATGGCTTTTGTTCTTTTTAAAGATTTTTTTTTTTTTGCTATTCAGTCTCTTGCAATTCCATATGAATTTCAGGATGGATTTTCCTGTATCTCTGTGAAAAGTGCAATTGGATCTTAATACATATTACATTAAGTCAGAAAATTGCTTTTGGTACTTTTGACATCTATCTTAGTCTATTTTATGGTTCTATAACAAAATGTCAAGAATTGATGCTGGAATGAGTTAAGACTTTTGGGGCTGAGACTGAATAATTTATGAAGAAATTTATTTCTCACAGTTCTGGAAGCTGGTAAATCAGAGATCAAGGTGTCAGCATCTGGTAGAGGCCTTTTTCATGGGCCATCACATGGCTGAAGGTAGAATGGTAAAAGAGGTGACATTATGTCCTCCCATGGGCAAAGAGCAAACTAGCTGAACACTTTGTGAAGCCCCTTTTATAAGGGCCTTAGCACTTAACTGGGGTCACATATGACCTCACAATGCACACTTAGATGGTATAGTGCCCCATGACTGGCACCCACCTGAGGGTCTATTTTGACCCTGTGATACCAGTTAAGGGTTAAGCCTCTTTGTGAGGGAGGGTGCTCCCTTGACCTAATCACCTCTTAAAGGTCCCACCTTTTATTAATGTCACATTGGCAACCCATGAATTTTGGAGTTGACACATGGAAAGCACAGCAGCATCTTAACAATATTACGTCTTCCCATCCGTGTACTTAAGATGCCTTTAGATTCGTTTGTGTGTTTTTCCTTTCTTATAACAGTGTTTTATAGTTTTCAGGGTACAAATCTTTTGCCTTCTTGATTAACTTTATTTCTGAGTATTTTGAGTTTTTTGTTGTTGTTATAAATAATTTCAGTTTTGAATGCTTTAAAAAACTTTTTACATTTAATCCATTTGAGGTTTGTCTTAGTTCATGGTGAGAAGTAAGCTATTATCTTGTAAATTATTTTTCAGAGTAGTACAAGTGTCTCAGCACCATGTATTAAATAACATTTTCATTTCCCACAAATTTGTGGTAGTCATCATAGACTAAATTCCCATTTTTAGCAGGATCTTTGTTTAGGCTACCCATACTGTATCACTCACTACTGACTTCTGTGGTCCTTTTGGGAGTGGCTTGAGTCTGGCCTGGGAGTAGCCACAGATTTGGCATTATAGAACAGAAGACCAGTTGCCAAGCCACTGATTTCCTTCTCTTGCTTTCCATGTCCTTAAATGTTTGGCCTTTTTACTTTCCATGTTTATTCTCTAAAAAGCAAATGATTGCTCCTTGTTAGAATTGTTAGCTTCCTTGGAGCCAGCTACATTTATTATAATATTATTTCTGTTATGTAAAACAATTGTGTTATCCTAGAGATTGGTGAGTCTTGTAGTAGCTTTGACCTTCTAAAGACAGTTCTCATTTCTTCTGCCAGATATGCGTTGGTTTGGTGGTGTGCCTCTTGTTTCCTTGGGCAGGAAGACAGTTAAACAACCAGTATATGTAAGTATCCTGGATGAAATGGCTTGGAAAGGGGCTTCCGCTGAATGTGTGTTTGGGTAATCAGTCTTCTGGTTTCATTCTAATCCAGTAACATCATCATTTTCTTCTTCAACTTGCTTCAATTGGCGGCCTCTGTTTACCTAAGAGATACACGCCTTCTCATTGTCTTCACTTTTCGTTCATTTAAGAAGGCTTTATCAAACCCTTGTGCTAGATACATGCTGTCACGGAGAATATAAAAATATAAACTAGACAGACAAAAGTTGCTATCCCCGTCAGAGGCATATAAATAAAGCAGTTATCAGCCAGTGCGCTAAGTGCTTTGGAAGGGAGGAATTTTATGTCATGACACTGAGAGGCACCTGATCCAGACGTGGGGATTTTGGAGGAAATGACGTCTAAAGTAAGACTACCAGAAAGTTAGCTGGAGGAACCGGGGGAGACTGTTTTGTGCCAGGGAACACTACATGTCAGGGCCCAGAGGTGGGGGAGCATGTTGGAGTCCATGTTGGGTTGAGCTGCAGTTTCCTAAGTATTGTTACTCCTAACATTTTGGGCCAGATAATTCTTTGTCATACGGGCTGTTGCAGGATGTTTAGCAGCATTTCTGTCCTTTAAACCCTAGATGCCAGTAGCACCACCCCCAGTTGTGACAACTAAATGTCTCCAGACAGTTGTCAGATGTTCCTAGAGGCCAAAATCAATCCTGGTTGAGAAGCATGGGTCTAAAACTATACAAAATTCTAGTCTTTGAAAGTGAAAGTGGAAGAATATTAGCAATTGCCTGCAGTTCTGCCTGGTAGCTTGTGGTAGCTTAGTAACAAAGTCAGGAGGAGTGCAGTGGGATGAGGCTGGTGAGATGGTGGGCAGAGGCAAATCAGGAAGACCTTGCGCCATCAGAACAGAACCACTTCTAGGGCTGGGCGTGGTGGCACACACCTGTAATCCCAGCGGCTCAGGAGGCGGAGGCGGGAGGATCGCAAGTTCGAGACCAGAGGCAGTCTGCATAATTTAGTGAGACCCTGTCTCAAAAAGTAAAAAAAATGGGCTGAGGTGCAGCTCAGTGGTCCAGCACTTGCAGAGCATGCAGGCGCGAGGCCCTGGGTTCAACCCCCAGTACCGAAAAAAAAAAAAAAAAAAAAAGAGAACCACTTCTGACTAGACAAAATATTGAACCTTGAATATGGAGATTATTTGAGCTTGTGAGAATGTGCATTCTTCAGGAAGCTCTCTGAAAATAGACAATACCATTATTCCAATTTTGTCACATTTTTGTTGTGATTGATGTCATATGCTTTCCTTTCTCCCTTTGTTCTTCCTCTTTCTCTCCCTCCTTACCTTTTTTCCTCTCTCTCCATCTCTTTTCTCTCTCTCTTTTTTAACAGTTGCTTAAACATATGTTATAATTTGTACAGGTTGTAGATGTAGCCAAAGGGATTATTAATGCAGTTAAAGATCCAGACACCAAAGGGAAAACCTTTGCCTTCGTTGGGTAAGTATCTAGAGTTTGAATGAAAGATTCGTAATGTTCTATAACAACGCTAATTTCTAACAACTCACTAACAGGTTGATTTGTTACATTTTTATAGTATTAGAATCTCCTGAATGCTTACATTCAGAATTTGAGGGAACATAGGAGTCTGCTTTAATATTCTTCTGTCATGATTCTGAGAGTCACTGTCCTGTACTGTTTCATAAACAGTCAGTCCTTTGTGGCCGTGTTCCTCATCTGTGGATTCAACTTTTTCAGATCAAAAATATTCAGGAGAAAAGATTATGTCTGTACTGACCATGTACTTCCTATTTTTTTTTCTTTGTCTTCTCTTATAACACCTATTTAAATAGCATTAACATTGTATTAGATATTATAAGTAATCTAAGGATAAAATACACAGGAGTATATGCATAGGTTATATGCAAATTCTATATAAGGGTATTAAGCATACACGAATTTTGGAGTCTACTGGGGGTGGGGTTGTCATGGAACCAGTCCCCTATGGGTACTGGGGAGAAACTGTACTTTGGCCAGTGGCCCATAAAATTCATTTTGCTGGTATTTCACTGATGGTGTTAATATGTAAAAGGTTATTGATATGAATTATAAAACACAAACACTTTTAGGGAGCGAATATAGTTGCAAAATCAAATGAATTTTGATAGAGTGTAACAGGACCCCTGAAGGTTGGAGCTGGCTAGTGTGGAGTACTAGTACTATGCAACAGTGGTCGTTTGTTATATGCTTTCTCTTTTAAAATTTGCTCTTGGAAAAAATGGTTACTGTGTGACTTACCTGACATTGTTACCATGTCACAGCTAGGTTTAGGGCCTTTTTGTCTCATTAACTAAAAGTCAAAAACAAAGATTCAGTCTACCAAGTTGATACATAACAAATACACCTATTAAGTGGTTCAGAACCCAGCCATTCTGTGAAGGAGAATAGTAACATCTGATATTCTATGAAAGGTGATGTTATTCAATAATGAGGTGATAGCTTGATTCTTAAGAAATATTTGCTTCTGGAGAAAATGTTACTTTTCTTTCTAAGCTAGGAGGCATGTACATGTGTTGTCGAGTCATGTCTGACTCATAGTGACCCTCATAGGGTTTTCAGTGGCTGATTGTTCTGGGTTTGCTTCAGAAGTGGATTGCCATGTCCTGCTCCCATTTTTCTGGTGCTGGGAATCCAACCTGGAACCTCACAGACTGCAGAGCGGCACTCTACCAATTGAGCTAAATCCTAGCTCTACACATATACACACACACACACACACACATATACACACACACGTATATATACTTATATTCATATTCCTGAGATTTTGACTTTATATGTTTTGCTATTATTAATATAGTTTACTAAAAATCTTTTTCTGTGACTGTATTTTTTTTACCATGTCAACTATCTGCAGCAAAATTTATATCTCTCTTTTAATTCCTAGTTTGACATGTTAAAACCAATCAGCTAGCAACTCAGGAGGCTGAGGCAGTAGAATTATGGATTCAAGGCCAGATGTAGCCTGTGCAACTTGATGAGACCCTATCTCAAAACAAAATATGAAAAAAACAGGATTGGCAATACAACTCAGTGGTAAAGCCTTTGCCTAACAGGTAGAGGCCCTGGGTTCAACTACCCAGTACTGCAAAAACAAACAACAACCAAACAAAAAACCAAAACAAAACAAAAACCATCAGCTATATGCACTAGGAAAATTATGCACAGAAAAAATGTATTGAGCACAAGTTCTACAGAACACTAAACTCATCAGATTCCCTTGAAGAAGTACTTAGAGCCGGAATCTAAGGAATAAATGAACAAAAATGGTTTAACAAAGTTGGTGTGATTACTGCTCGGTGGGAATGGCTCTGGATAACTTGGACATTTTTCTCTTTATCTTTGTCTAACCACTCTAGACTCTTTGTTCTCGAGTAACTAATTCCTTTTTTTTTTTTTCTTTTGAGACAATGTCTTGCTATGTAACGTGGTCTGGTTTGGAACTCTGGAACTTACTGTGTAGCCCCGGCTGGCCTTGAACTTGTAATCCTCCTGCCTCAGCCTCCTACGTGCTGGGATTACAGGTGCATGACTCCACACCCGCCTTCATAATTTATTCTTGTTTGGCAGTTTGATAGTTAAAGTAATATTAGACATGTCAATGTATGCATTTTTCCTCATGAACTTATAGATACGCATCTGTACTTTTCTTTTTTTTCTTTAGGTCCAGGAAAAATCTTTGCTTATTTCTCTGGTACTTTAAAGATAAAGCAGAGTCATGAGACCTTAATTTTGCTCCTATATTTTTTGTAGTATTAATTATGTTGGTTTATTCTATGTCATTCATCCATTAAATATCATAAACATGCATGTATGCACCCACCAATAACTATGAGAACTAATAAACAAGCCCAGAAAATTCACAGTGTAAGATCAATGTAGAAGAATTAGTTTCTATATCCTGGCAAATGAACAATCCACAAATAAAATTGAGAAAACCTTATTCTCAACAGTATCACAAAGAATAAAGTACCTAGGTATCAATTTAATAAGAGATTTATAAGGCTTGTACACTGAAAATTATAAAACATTGCTGCAGGAAATTAAGTATAATAAATGATAAGACATCCCATATTCATGGATTGGAAAAATCAGTATTGTTAAAATGGCAATTTTCCCCAAATTGATGTATAGATTTAACTATGTCTTATCAAAATTCCAGCAGAATCTTTTGCAGAAATTGACAAACTATAACTTCAAATAGTAAGACAAAAGGCCCACAGTAGCCCAAATCTTTAAGCTTCCCAATGTCTAAAGCTATTATTATCAAGGTAATGTGATACTGATATAAGAATTGAGAGAGATTAACCAGAATTAATAGTCCAGAAACAAACCTTTGTGTTTATGGATAATGATTGTTAGAAAGTGGTACCATGACACTTCAATGGAGAGAGAAAAGTCTTTTGAACAGATAGTGCTCAGATATCCACAAGAGAAAAGGTGAATGTTGTTACTTGACACTATGTGAAGAAAAATTTACAGTAATTCACAGACCTAAATATATGACTTGAAATTATAAAAGTTTTAGAAAAAAATAGAAGATGTTCTAGACCTTGGGTTAGGCAATGGTCTTTTGGCTATGGAGTCAAAAACATAATCCATAAAAGAAAAAATTGATAAGTTAGACCCCGTCAACATTTAAAACTTTTGTATTTCAAAAGACACCATTAAGAAAATGAAAAGACAAGCTGAAGGCTAGGGGAGGATTTTGTTAATTACATATCTGATAAAGGACTAGTATCTAAGATATACAAAAAATTATTAGAACTCAATAATGAGAAGACAACCCAGTGTTTAAAAAAAAAAAAGAGCCAAAAATTTGAATAGAAACTTTATCAAAGAAGATAAACTAATGTCTGAAAAACACATGATGGGGTTGGGAATATAGCCTAGCATGCAAAAGGCACTTGGGACTCTCTGCAGAACCATAAGTAAATAATAAATGAACAACAAAGCAGTAAGTAAACAGCACACGAAAAAGAAAATGTAAATGTCATTAGAGAAAATGTAAATCAGAACTACAATGAAATACCACAATGAAATACCACTTCCCAGATAATAGCAAACGATAGTGAAGATGTAGAGAATACATTGCTAGTGGGAATGTAAAATTGTATAGCTGCTGAGCCGGGCAAAGTGGCGCACGCCTATAATCCCAGCGGCTCTGGAGGCAGAGGCAGGAGGATCGCAGGTTTGAGACCAGAGGCAGTTTGTGTAACTTGGTGAGAGCCTGTCTCAAAAAGTAAAAAAATGGGCTGAGGGTGTAACTCAGTGGTCCAGCACTTGCAGAGCATGCAAGCGGTAGGCCCTGGGTTCAACCCCTAGTACCGCAAAAAAAAAAAAAAAGTACAGCTGCTTTAGAGAACATTTTGACATCTTCAGAAGTTAAATATAAGCTAGACATTGTGTGCATGCCTATAATTGCAACACTCGGGAGGCTAAGATAGGATCAAGAGTGTGAGGCCAGCCTGGGCTACATAGTTCAAGACGATCTTAAGATGCAACTGAGATCCCCTCTCAAACAAACAAACAAACAAAAGTCATACATAAATTTACCATATGACCTAGCAATTCCATTTCTAGGTGTTTACCCGAGAGAAATGAAAACGTACCTGCATCAAAATTTGCACATGGCTGTTTGTGGTAGCATTATAGCTAAAACTAGGAAACATCCCACATACTCATCAACTGACAAAGGGAGACCTAAAACATGGCATATCCATGTAGTAGAATATTTTCAACAACAAAAAAGAACAATGATGACACATTACATGCATGAGTGTCACAAACTAGGTGAAAGAAGCCAAACAGAAGGTTGCATATTTCATAACTTACATGAAGAATGCATAAAAGGCCAGTCTATGGAGACAGTAGATTAGTTGTAGCTTGAGGTTGGGAGCAAGGACCAGGATTAACTAAATGTGCCTGAGGGACCTTGCCAGATGGGGTAGGAAAAAATATTCTAAAGCTGGGTTATGGTGATGATTGCACAGCTTAGTAAATTAGTAAAGCATCACTGAGTTACACACTTAAAATGGATGAATTTCATAGTATATATATTGTACTACAATAATGAATAGCATGGATAAGCTTTCTGCTTTTATGGAGCTTATAGAGTAGTTAGAAGATATATAAGTAATAAGCAAAGTAATATAAATTCCCCAAAAGGAAAGTCTAATGAAACAGAAATCGAGGAAAGGGAGGAATGGCAGTGATGTTGGATGCTGTGGAGAGGTTAAGGCAAGATAGTGATTCAAGGTCACCTTAACAACCTTAAGAATCCCATTGGACCATTGGGCCAATTGGACTGTGGTGATAACCTCAGTGGCAAGATAGGAAGTGGAGGCGACAGGTAGGCAGCTCTTAGGAACAGTTGAACTCTAAATGGGAGCAGGGGAAAGTGATTTGGAGATGGTAGTGCAAAGTGAATGTTCTGTCCTGGGTGGTCCCAGCATGGTGTAGAAGATTGTAGAGCTTGTTTATGAGTTGTTAGGAATGACCCAGGGCAGAGATAACCCTCAGTGATTCAGGGGATAGGGGAGAGAAAGGAGCTGAGACCTTCAGGAATTGAAAGAAGTTGGGTAGAAAGTGCAAGGGAGGGCTTGGCCACCCTAGAAAGCAAATATTTCTTCAGTGAACAAGGAAAAGAAATCAAGGATATATGCAGATGTAGGTAGGTGTGGTTATGGGGAGTCAGGGGAGTGTCTTCACTGCAATGTGAGGAGATCATTCGCTAAAAGGCAGGGTGGGCTGCATCAGAAAAGTGTGTGGGAACTTTGATGGCTTCAACATAGAAGTGTTCTCTGGGAAAATAAGAAAGGATGTCTTAGGGCAGCACAGTAGGATTTCAAGCCCCACCTATCCATTTGAAATCACTGATCAAAGGTAGAAGGTAAAGTCACTTCATTTGGTTGTTTTCTCTCTCTTGTCCTGCTGTAATTTGAGCCAACAGAAGGCTGAGATTTGGCTTAACCAGAGTGGGATGTTTGCTGGGCAAGTATAGTGGAGAGAGGTCTAGGGAACAGGTTTTGCTGAGGCTATTTCCAGAGGAATCACTACCATGGGGAACCATAGACTCTAAGCTGGGAAAGACATGGGGTTCAGTGTATCTTTCTCTGAGTTGTTAAGTGCTGCTGAGCCAAGTCTGACTCATAGGGACCCTCAGCTGGTTTTCAATGGCCAGTTGTTTCTGGATTGCTTTTTGCCACATCCTTCTCCCATTTCCTCTGAGTAGGGGTACTTAAACTAGTCTTCTAGTCACACTTGGAATGCAAAGTGCTTTAGAACAGCAGAAGCAGAAATGTAGTTATTTTACTCATGGCCCTTGTTTTCCTTACATCTTTAAAATTAACAAGTTGTTCTTGGCATAGTGTATGTTACATGTCCTGCAGTGAGTCTTGAAAATTTTTCCAGAACTTGAAGGAAGCTGTTTAAGAACTTTATATGATACGATATTTCCTTTAGCTGATACTGACATTTCATGTTTTAAAAAAATATGTCAGAATAATGAGGTTCTCACTGAATTATCTTCATGAAGATCTCAGTTATAGATTTTTTGAGGCAAAAGGGATTAGAAAAATGGGTGAAGAAGTATTAAAGTATAAGTGATAGTAATTATTAAAGCTAAGTTTTACCATACAAAATGAACCTGATCACTAGAATAGAAGAGAAATGTTTTTTTTGTTGTTGTTTGTTTTTGGTGTTACTGAGGGTTGGACCCATGGCCTCGCACTTGCATGCTCTGCAAGTGCTGGACCATTGAGCTGCGCCTCCAGCCCATTTTTTACTTTTTGAGACAGGGTCTCGCTATGTTACGCAGACTGCCTCTGGTCTTGAACTTGTGATCCTCCTGCCTCCACCTCCTGAGCCCCTGGGATTACAGGCGTGCGCCACCACGCCCGGCGAAGAGAAAAGTCTTAAATATATATAAGAATGTAGTATGCAATAAAGATGACATTTCAATATATGGGGAAAGGGTGGATTTAATAAATGATTCTGTAAAAAGTACTGAAACAATTGGCTAACATTTTGGAAAAAACCTAATCATATATTTACCTTACATCATGTATAAAGATATGTCACAGAAGGAATTATTTTATGTTTTTAAAAAGGAACTTAAAGGCATTAGGCAAAATATGTGGAAATTTATGTCACTGTAGAGGGATTTTCTAAATATGAAACTGTTAGCTTTTCATCACTGTGACAGAATACACGAGACAAACAATTTTAAAAAAGGAAGGATTTGTTTAGGCTCATAGTTTCAGAGGTTTTAGCCTGTGGTCGGCTAGCCCCATTCCTTTTAGGGTTGTTTAGTGGCAGAAGGGCATGGTGCAGGAAAGCCGCTCACCTGGAGGGAGACAGGAAGCAGAAAGGGAGGGAGGAAGGAAGGGAGAGAAGGAGAGCAAGAGTGACAGAGAGAGAGACAGGGAGGGAGGAGTGTGTGTGTGTGTGTGTGTATGTGAGAGAGAGAGAGAGAGAGAGAGAGAGAGAGAGAGAGAGAGAGAGAGTGTGTCCAGGGACAAAATATCCCCTTCAGAGACAGCCCCCAATGACTGACTTTGTTTAACCCAACCCTAACATTTTTACCACCTCCCAGTTGTGCCACCAGCTGGGGACCAAGCCTTCAACACATGACCTTTGGGGAGCATTCCAGATCCAAAGTAGAACAAACCAAATTATAAAGGGAAAGAAATAAATAGTTTTGATTAAGTAAAATATTTAAAATTTATATGAAAGAAAACACCAAAAACATTAAAAGGCAATACACACGATAAAAGATATTTCCAACTCTACCACTAAAATACAAAGAATTCTTACAAATCATTGTTGGGAATAGAAGCTCCAGGAGGAAAGATAAATGTGCAAATGACCAAAAATATATGAAGAAAACATAATCTCACATATTAAAGAAATGCTCATTAAAACACTGAAGTACTTTTCTTACCTTGAAGATGGGTAAATTTTGTTTGCTTGCTGTTAGGATTAAACCTATTTTTTGGTGAGTGGCATTCTTAATAGCATTTTATGTAAGTTATTATAACCATTTTCTAAGACAGTTTAGAAATATTCAATAAAAGCTCAAAGATTTCAAAATATACTTTGATCATATTCCATATTCTAAATACATGATCATGGATAAGTACAAATATTTGCTCCAGGATTGTTCATTGAAGTACCCTTTTATAAAAGAAAAGAAAAGAACAAAACGCCGGGCACGGTGGCACACGCCTATAATCCCGGTGCCTGGGGAGGCAGAGGCAGGAGGATCACAAGTTCGAGACCAGAGGTAGTCTACATAATTTAACGGGACCCTGTCTCAAAAAAAAAAAGTAAAAACATGGGCCGGGCATGCGAGTACTGCCAAAAAAAACCCACCAAAAACCAAAAAAAAACAAACTTGATTAGCCTAACCATCCCCAAACTGTGAATTGATAAAATAATTATGATTATGTACAATGCAGTACCTGCAGCTGTAGCCCTGTGGCATCCGATCCCGTCAGATCTCAGAAGCTAAGCAGGGTTGGGCCTGGTTAGTACTTGGATGGGAGACTGCTTGGGAACACCAGATACTGTAGGCTTGGGAGAAGGACCTGGCAACCCGCTCCCAATAATCAATCTTCCATTGAAAACCCTATGAACAGCAGAGAAGCACTGACAATAGTGTTTCGCCTGTTGTAGGTAGGGTCGCTAAGAGTCCGATACCTACTCGACAGCACCTAACAACAACAACAACAACAACACAATGCAGTAGGTACAATCATTAATCCTAAAACAGAATGACATAGATGATTGTGATGTAATGTTAAATGAAAAACAGAAAATAGAATGTCTTGTATAATCTTACATAAGAAAAAAGTGTATGTACGTAAAAGGGTATCTGTCAAATATATTAATTTTGTCTGTGGCATCTTGCACGATTATGGGAGATTTTCCTTTGTGGTAATCTGTATTTGCTATACTGTGTACATGGACATATATTTGTTCTTTTTCATAAGAAAAATGTTACTTTGTTAAATTAAAAATTTGTGAGGAGCAAATAATTTCACGAAAAATTTTTTTCTTTAATAGACCGAATCGGTACCTGCTCTTTGATCTGGTGCAGTACATCTTTGCTGTGGCCCACAGACCCTTCTTCCCATACCCCTTGCCACATTTTGCCTATAGGTATGTACAGCACTTGTTTTGTGCCCTTCCTGAAAAGAGCTCTCCTAGGATAATGGGGAGGATGTCCCTTCCAGGGAAGGCCACTCCCCATACTGCAAATGACAGGTGCATTGGTTTGGGGAAGAATCAGGTGTCTAAAGAAAGAAATGTATCTAATGTGGATGAGATGGACAGTGTCTGCTGGGAGATTCTTCAACTTCTCCAGTTAATGCCTACCCCGCTCCCCCAGGTTTTAATTTGGAGAGGCGTGCTGTTTGGCTTATTGCATAAAGGAGCAATGGGATCTTCCTGTTTCATACCATTTATCCCTAAGGGGAAAGAACTCCTTTCTGTAAACCTGTTTGATCATATAGTTAGGCAAAGGATCCAGCTGATTCAGACCTGGCCCTGTGGCTGCCTGCTGTTCTTTCCATGCTTCTTGGTTCACTTCTTCCCTTTGTGGGTTTAAAATCTTGGACCTCTCATATCACATTGTCGTGGTCTGGTCAGGGAGATTTTCATATCCACTTTGCCAGAGTGCTATGTAAACCAACATGGCAGTTTATGCCCTCACCCAACAGGTACTTACTGAGTGCTTACGATGTCTTAGGCAATGTATTGGGTATGTGGGATGTTTCCCTAAACCCTCAAAAAGCTTATGGCTTATGGGAATACTAGAAAAAAAAGAGGTTAGAGTGTAGTTCAGTGGTAGAGCATGTGCTTAGCATGTGTAACACCCTGTACATGCAGAAGAAAAGAAAAATGGACAATTAGAATACAGTATCATGCTGATATTTGTGGAGGCTATTCTCTTTCTAAGCTCTTTTCTCCAAGTCATTTAATGCTCACAGCGACTCTACAAAGTAGGTAGGGAGAGTATACAGAGGGAGTGAAAGAAGAGGCCGGAGACCCCTGCAGACTGTCCCCATTAAAGCGACTGCAGAATAAGAAAGACCTATATGGGAGGCTGGGATTTAGCTCAGTTGGTAGAGCACTGCTCTGCAGTCTCTGAGGTCCAGAGTTCAATTCCCAGCACCACAAAAACAGGAGAAGGATGTGGCAACCCACTCCCAAGGCAATCCGGAAACAATCAGCCATTGAAAACCCTATAAGGGTCACTATGAGTCGGACACGACTCGACGGCACCTAACAACAACAACATGGGAGGCTGAAGAGAGGGATCAGACAGTTAAGTGGCAGTCGGAGGGTTTAGATGCCTGGAGACCAAAGAGAAGGGGGCTCAGAAGGAGAGCCGACGTTTTAAGAAGGGAACATGGCTGTCTTGTTCACATCTATATCTTCAGCACCTAGAACCATCGAAGACACCCTGTTCATATTTGTGGACTGAAATGCTATAGAAAAGTCAAATAAGATAAAGGACCAGAAGGTATCCACAAATGAGCAGCGAGATCTTCTGGGATGAGTTTCAGGGCAGAGGGGCTATGAGGCCCTTTTGTGTTGCTCATAAAGTCAGGAGTCAGAGATAAAGCTGCCTTAATGCAGATGGCATGGTCCACTGAGGACACCAAGGTATTGGACAGCGGTGATCTGTTAGTGTGGAAGCAGATAGAGGAGAGGAGTTGGAGGCTTGGGAAGGGTGTTTTATTTATGTTAGCCCAATAAATTACCTTTTTCTGCCATTGGGAGAAGTTGGCTGGAATCTGAGATTATATATATATATATATATATATATATATATATATATATATATATATACATACTTATTTATTTTGGCGTACTGGGAGTTGAACCAGGGCATTACACATGCTTTGCAAGTGCTTTACCACTGAACTGCACCCCAATTTTTTCTTTTTATTTTGAGACACAATCTTGCTGAGTTACACGGGCTGCCTCTGGCCTCGAACTTGTAACCCTCTTGCTTCTGTGTTCTGAGTCACTGGGATTATAGGTATGAACCCCCATATCTGGTTGAGATGTTATATGTTGCTGGAGAAATTCTGATCTGTCTTTAGCTTCCTTTTGCATTTGTTTCTTCCGTGCATGGGAATGATGTTTCTCAAACTTTTGAAAAGCTGTGGATCCTTATTTCTATGAATTTTTATAGAAAGGCTCTCTAGGTCAATGCGATAAAAGCAGGGCTGGTCTGGTTTAGAGATGGGTGACACTCAGAGCATATCCTCCCTCCCCCTGGCCCTAGACCTCTGTGAGGGGCCCAGGAAACTCCTAAGTTTCCTCAGATGCTATTGAAACTCAGTGTTCTGGCAGTGCTCACAGTGGGTGGTGCTCTGATGACATGGAAGGAAAGCCCACAACTTCCATTAGCATATAGGAGGTGACAGTGACCGAGACCAGGAACCCCTCTTGTCCTCTGCCTCATAGCCCTTTCCTGATGTGAATCCTAGACCTTAGGCTTTGCTTTTCATTTGCAGTGTTTTGTTTCCAGGAGCCCCTGCTGTTTGGGATTATGTTTTCTATTGCACACCCCTGAGCTTGCCCTGCATCTCAAACTCTAGAAAACAGCAGATTTGAATGTCTCAGGCTTAGATTACATTACCTTTCAGACTTGATTGAATGTTTCATCCTTTCTGTTTGCTTTGTTCTTCATTAATGATATTACATTTTAGTTTTTAGTTTTTATGACCCATTATTTCTGGAGGAGGACGAGGTGTGCCCTCATTCCTAGCCAGCAGTTGTCCTAAAAGGAAATAGAATTTCAGAAGCAATTGTAGCCTCACAAGTAGTACAGCCAAGAGGTTGGTTATTTCCTTAAAAAAAAAAAAAAGCGAATTCCTGTTTCTGCAGCCACCCCTCTTCCTGTGGGTCCCACAGACTGGCTGAAATGTTGGATGTTGAGGTGATTATCAGATATGCCATGTGTATTCCTTTTTCCAGGATGGTGGCAAGACTCTTCGAAATGAGTCCATTTGAGCCCTGGACCTCGAGGGATAAAGTGGAGCAGGTGAGTCTGGCTGTGGTAACTGAGTTCCTGAATGGATGCTGGGCAAAACCCTGCAGAGACAGAGACAGGAATATAGTTCTGTCCATGTGCTTGGATTGTTGCTGTGCTCACGTGTGTTTGATTTCCTTCTGGCGGAGGCTGCCCCTCTACTCCTGCCCTGATGCCCATTCACTCTTACCCTGCTCCATCATCCTCTGTCTGATAGGATCAGTTTTTCTGTCTCCGCTGGTTCGATCCCTTCAGTAAAGAAATGTGCCTCATAGTTCCTCTCTCCCCCTTAGCAAAAGCCCGATCATCTCTTCCTCCCATTTCCCTCTAGCCACCTTCCTCATTGTGTTCCTTTGCATCATAACCTCAAAAGAATTGTTTGTACCTGCTACTGACAGCTTCTTACCTCATTCTTTGACCCACTTCAGTCAGGCTTTTGAGGTCACCCATGATCTTCATGCTGCCAAATCCAACAGTCAGTTCTCTGAGCGCGTCTTACTCCCTCTGTAAGCAGCATCTGTAGAGGGGACTCACCTCTCCTTTTTTTGAAACTTGGTCCTTCTACCTGCTTCTGGCCCAGTCCTCTTCTCCCTGGGCCATGCTTTGAGGCTCTTTCTCTGCCCCATCCTCTATTCCTCATTTCTGTGTGAGGGAGGACCCCAGACTCTGTCCCCAGCCTTTGTCTTTTCTATCTTTACTCTTTTTCTAAATAATATGCACCTTGTCCATTAAGATCATGGCTGCAATTTTATCTCCAGCCCTGTATTGCTCCCTGAGCTTTGAAGTATTAAGTCATTTAGATATATTCTTTTTTTCTGAACATGACCATAAATAGAAGTACAAACCTATTTTCTCACCTAGGTTCTCTCATCTCAGTGATAGTCTTATTCTCTGTAGTTCATACCAAAAATCTAGTAATCTCCCTTGATTTTTTCCTTTCCCATTCCAGATCTAAACCAGCTCTGTGCAAGAGAACTTCCTGAAGTGACAGGAATGTTCTATATTTGTATTGTTATGTGACCACTAGCAACGTATGACTGCTGAGCACTTGGCATGTGGCTGGTGTGACAGCACACATCACATTTGAATTTTAGTTAATTTTAGCTAATTTAAACTTAAATTGAAATCACCACATTTGGCTAGTGGCTTCTATGTTGGATAGCATAGAGCTAGACCATCAACAACCTTCTAACAGATGCCAGATCTTGCCAGTGCTCTCTATTCCTGGCTTCTTATTAGCTTTTTATTATAAGCATGTTTATGATAACGTTTAAAGTTTTTAGAATATAGAATTGCAGAGTACATAGTTGTCTGTCCCCCTACCCGTTCCAATGTTATGCAGTGATCCTATCCTCACTCTCTTGCTACCACTCTTGTCCCTCTGTGTTGTGCTAAGCTCTAATGCCCTGGTCTTCCCTTCTCCTACACTCATTGGGAACTGGGAAAGCGCTGATAGGGTGGCCAGGAGGATTTTGGATTTGGTTTGCAGGCTGCCTATGGCACTCAGTAAATGCAGTGTCGATTTTGCGGTGCATAGGATGAGGGACTGCTGCTGCCCTGGATGCAGATTGGTTCTGTCTCGGTGCTTCTGGAGGAGCTGGACTCTTAACATTTATTCTTCTTCCCGAAGTAAGACAGGTTTGTCTTTTAGCTTTGTAGTGAGCATTGGTCACCCAGGTTGAGTCTCATTGGGACTAGAAACGTTAATGGGTTGTCTGTTTATGGATAAGAGACAAATGCTACATTATCTCCTTAGTTCAAAAGTTAGAACTGAAGCACAAGGCCCAAGCTCAGGGACCTGGCACAAGAGAGAACTGGGGAATGGACTTGTTCCCTGGCCAGAGTGATGACTCACAACTCCCTGCCCTAACGTGAGTTCCGTGTATGTGTGTATGTGGACCATCGCATCCAGGCCCACCATCCTGTGCTCCTGGATGGTGCTGGCGACCTTCATCTGATATTTGATGACTTCATGTTTTTTTTTCCCTTACGCTTTCTTTCTGAGTTCTACTTAAGTGAGTTCCAGTAATCAAAAATTGCCAGTTATGTCTTCTTTGAAAGAACTTATATCCTAGTGATGAGCCTCAGGCCAGCTTGAGTGTTTGAATGTTTGCTAAAGCAGTACTTTGTGTTCTTGGCTGACTGTCAGCATTCTTTTTGATCCTTTGTTTGTTCAAAGATGCACATTACAGACAAGGTGCTGCCTCACCTGCCTGGCCTAGAAGACCTTGGCATTCACATCACGCCGTTGGAACTCAAGGCCATCGAGGTACTGCGGCGCCATCGCACTTTCCGCTGGCTGGCTGCTGAAATTGAGGATACAAAGCCCGCCAAGACTGTCAACTTTTAGTGCCCTGCTGAGCAGCTCTGGGTTTTGGTGTCATTCTGGCTACCTAGCTAGGCTATTTCTTTAGAGGATCCTGTGCATTGTGAATAAGATCCCTCTATTAAAACCTCTGAGGTCAAATACCACAGCATTTTTTTTCTTGATTTATAAAATGAGAAATCTCAGCCATTTAGAAAGTTTTAAAAACAGATACATTTAATAATGACATGTATATCATCTATTCTCTGGAATGTCAGAGGGTTTGGAATTCTCTATACCCTTCTAGCTACTTTCTAGCATGTATTCTAGAAGACCTCTTCAGTGTCAAAATATTGTGACGATCTCAGGTGATATCTAATTAACTTCAGTCTCCAGTTGAAATGGGAAAATATAGTGTCTCAAACCAAGTCTGAATTTATTCACACCTAAGGTATTTTTAAATTTTATTTTAAAGCTATCTATACATTTTAAAAAAAACAGTGGTACATGTATTTTAAAACATGATCTGTAGACATGGATTCTTAAACCCTTGCAGTAACTCTGTGGTGGCCTTAGATCTAAGCTATCCGAGGCCTCTTACCCATGCTGTTAGGACCACGTCTAGATTATTCCAGACACTTGTTGTTGTTGTTGTTGTTGTTAGGTGCCTTTGAGTCGAGTCCGACTCATAGTGACACTATGTACAGCAGATCGAAACACTTGCCGATTCTGTGCCAGGCAAACGATCTTATTTATGTTTAAGCCCATTGTTGCAGACACTGTGTCAATCCATCTGGTGGAGGGTTTTCCAGACACTTGGGTATTGGTAAATTCTTTCTTGTGCAAAAAAGATGCTTCAGCCTCTTTGTCATGACACTAACACTTAGGAATTAGGGTTTTTTGCTCAAGTTCTTAATATTGCAGCCGAGATCCAGTAAAACGGTTGGTTTAGTGTTGGCAAATCCTTTGGTACAATATGATTACAATCTCCCATCATTTGCAGTGAAGCTAACACATCACTCTCCCAGGGAACCCAGAGTTGGTCACTGTCCTCCCCCAGCTTTCAGCCCCTAGTCTGTGGAATGGGAAGGTCAGCAAAAACACTGTCCAGCTACAGTGATGTACAGAGGAAGGTACACGGATGTTGGGGGTGAGTTCTCCACCGGTCCTCTCTGTGAGCTCCAGTCTTTTTGTCCCAAATTAGGCAACAGTGGGTTCATGGAGCAGCAGCAGCACCACCACCTGGGAGTTTGTTGGAAGTACAGACTCCCAGGCACTATCCCAGGCCTGTTGAATCAGCCGGCTTTGGCCACATCCCCGGGAGACCTGTGTGCTCGTTAAAGTGTAAGAAGCACTGCCATCCAGAAGAGCTGTGGCAGGTCAGCCTGGCTCCATTACTAACATAGGTTTCTGAGCCCCATCCCCGACCTACTGGATTAGAATCTCAAGAAGGAGGGCCAAGGAATCATTAAACATAGCAGTTTATTCTCATGCTCACCAATACGTATGTGAGAATCACTGTGCTAGGGACAGGTACCCAACTCCAGCTTCATGTACTTTTCTTTGGAGTAGGTCTCTCCCCTTCTCTCTCTTTCTTTCTCTTTCTCTCTCTTTCTCCCTTTCTCTCTTGTTCCACCCCACTCCTCCTTTTTTCCCCCCCTGGTACTAAGCAGTTGCACCCAGGGTCTCACGCATGCTTTGCAAGCACTCCACACTGAGCTCACCCCTAGCCCATTTTTTACTTTTTTGAGGCAGAGTCTCACTAAGTTATGTAGGCTTCCTTTGGCCTTGAACTTGTGATCTTTCTGCCGCCACCTCCCAAACTGCTGGGATTACAAGCATGTGCCACTACACCCTGCTCAAAGTTGTTACTTTAGATAACACTCTACACTGGGCAGTAGATACATAGATGGACAAATCTAATTGGAAAATAAACAGTAATTCTGTAATGTACAGCATCCTCTCTTAAAATACTTACGTTTTTCCAGCAATGCTGTTTCTCATCTCTTTAATTTGCACCATAACTCATGGTACTACTTATTTGCTTTCTCTAAAGCTATAATTCAACCAGGACAATTTTCCTTTCCTTTTACACACAATGCCCTCTATTGTAACAATTTTTTAATTATGCACCTTTTATTATCCTGACAAGAAAGTCATAGTTACTAGAACCTATATGTCTACACACAGTTAGAATATAATGTCTTAAGAAATTAAACAAGAAATTAAAGGAAAGTAATACATAAGAAGAATGTGAGCACACTGGCACGGAAGGCATAATGAAGTCATCAGTTGCTTGTGTGTATGTGGGCACTCACCGAGGATCCCACCCAGGCGACACCTATGGATTGTCTGTGCAAGGGTTGGTGGTATTAGCCACTTAAATACCATGGGCAGAGTTGCTATTTGTAATGTCAACTTCTGAAATAGTGAATAATTTTTTGTAACATTTAGAACAAAACAATATAATCCTCTCAAATTTTCCACGGTGCTTGTGTTTTTAGAGAACTTGGCACATACCAAACCCATACCAGAGATCCTTTATGTGTATAAAGCAATTGAATTCTAAGTCAAGATGATTAGCAATGGGTTTTTGAAAAGGCATATGAGATCTGTCTCAATTCTTCCCACAGGGCCCTCCGTTCAGTCTTTGTGATAATCAAATTTTGCACTCACCGATTTCCAGCGCGCCCTCTGTACACTTGCACCACTCCTGTTGATTACTGGCTGTGATCCAAGCAATGTAAATGTTTGGAAAGCCTTATGCTGTAATCTTGTCTTGAGGCTGGGGTTGGGGCAAGGTAACCAAGGTTTCATTAAAAAATATGAAGCCATTTTATCAGAAGTAAAGTGCCTCACTTGCTTATGTGCCAACACACGTGCACATGACCTCCTCCTTTGTTGCTGCTCCGATGTGGGCCTAGGGCACACCCTGGTTCCAGCCTTCCCACTTTACCCCTGATTCTCCTGTCACAGTATACTTCTAAGGCAGAGTCCAGATTTGAAGTTCACAATGCAAAAAGCTATCATGGCATCTTTATATCTAGATGCTAACTGCAGATAGATACTTTAAAGGTAAAGGCCTGCCAGGTGCCATGGTGCACGCCTGTAATCCCAGCAACTCTGGAGGCTGAGCCAGGAGGATCGTTAAGTTTGAGGCCAAAGCAGCCTGAGCAACTTAGCAAGATCCTGTCTCAAAATAAGAAAGGGCTCGGGGTACAGCTCAGTGATGGAGCACTTGGCTAGCATTTGCCAGGTACTATAAAATAAACAAATAAATAAATATATAGCCTTACTATAGATAATTTGCCATAAGTTAACATAAAATCCCCACATTTTCCCATTTTGTTTTATTAATTTGTTAATAAACAATTTAATGGGTCTCATTGTGACGTTTCTATACGTGCATATCATTGTGCATTAATAGCTTGGTTTCACTAACACCACCCAGTCCATCCCACGCCTACTGTCCTTGTATCTGGATTACTCTTCCTCATCCTCCCATACTGCTTCCTTAGGCCACTGCCAGAGGTTTCTGGTTCCTTTTCCTTGGGGCCTGAGGAATCATGTTTGGCTTACTCTGGGTTACTTGGCATTGGACCTCAGCTCCAAATCACTGTGCTGCAGCAGCCAACTGACTAGGAAGAAGATATTCCCTGTGCCTCCACCAAAAATAAAACAGGAACCAGGCAGCCGTTCTTCCAATCCTTTTAAATGAAGCCAAACTGCTTTCTTCTCCTCCATCTCTTATTTCCTTCGCTCCAGAATCTTCATGCTTTCTGTCTTTTAAGCTTAGAAGACTCAGTTTTTTTTATGTTTCTCAGTCCAGGAATCTCCACCTGGATCCTATTTCCCTGCACTGGTCACCTGTCCACATGGAACAATTCACATCCATGTCTCCAGCACTGCACTGTTGTCAGCTCAGATAATACTGCCACACGTTCCGTCATTAACGAGTTTTACTGCCAGGTGTGGTGGCACATGCCTGGAATCTCAGCATTTGGGAGGTTGAGGCAGGAGGATCATGAGTTCAAGGCTAGCCTGGGTCATGTAGCAAGACCCTGTCTCAAAAAAACACAACAAAAACAAGGAAAACAGAATTTCATCCATTTGACCAACAAGTAAGGGTCAAGGGATATTGTAGCCCTCGAATCAGTCTGAATTTAAACCAACACTCCCTGTGTCAGTTTGGGAGTTATTGAACTTTTCTGGGTCATCCCCATTCTTTTCCTCAACTGTAAATGGGTTGTGGGGAGGATTCCCTCAGATTGTATAAAATGCATATCACAGTGCCTGACATATGGGAAAGGCTCAATGAATATTAGTTGCTGACGTGATTATTGTGAGTGACCCACTTTTCTGGTCATTCTTGTGCCAGATGATAGGGCTGTAAGGAGAGAGATGGCATTTCTACTCCTTCATGCATTCTTTTTTCTCTTTGGAGTCCGGGTCTTGCTATGTAGTTCAGGCTGGCCTGAAACTCTCAATCCTCCTACCTCAGCCTCCTGAGTGCTGTGCTATCACACCTGGGCCTGAATTTCTAGCTTAACAGAGTAGGAAACTGAAATAAACAGTCATTATTATATCTCAACAAATATTTTTAGGATTCCTGGAGGCAATTCATCAATACAGAATTTTTCAGATTATATAGTTTATTGAAGTAATAAAACTGATTTTTAAGTTTTTAAGTTCAACCCACAAATTATTTACAAATGTAGTGGATTTAGCAGTTGCTTCTAAGGAGTTCTTATAATTAAATTACTTAATTAAAAAAAAATTTTAGTACATGTGTTTATTACCAAGTTTTCACATAGAGTATTTTTGATTAGTTGCTAGCAATGCCCAGGAAATACAAGCAAAGTAACAAGCCCAGGCATGTTTGTAGATACATCCATTTGTAAGATACAGCAATACATCTCCTTAAGAATCTGGAACCACAGTTCATGTCTGCACACAGTTCTTTAATATGATAAATTAATGTATTCAAAAGAGGTTCAACAATTGCTTGCTTTTCATCTGGCAGATATTTAGCAATGTGAACTACATAGCTCTTTAACTATCTCAGCCATTATGTATGTTTCTTCAGCCAATATAATGCAATAATGTATCCTTTGTATACTCCAGTAGCTCCTTCATGGCTTTTCTTTTAAGGAACATCACACATTTGCATTTAAAATACTCCATAGTTTTCAGAACAATAACAAAAACCCTCAACACTGAATGATTGGTCTCAGAATAACTCCACAACATTGCTGGCACCAACATTACTCCAGATTATTCTATTGCCTAAGACATGCTAAGTTAAATTATCTCTAAAACTAAATCAAAGACAGTTTTCATATTTTGATTTCTTATAGTTTCTTTGGTCATTTCTTTCCTCCCACAAGTCAGTTTTGTATAGCATTTTAAAATATAAAGGGGTGAGAAAAATTATGGCTTGTGCAAATAGCTTTATCTTTTTTAAGTCAATGATCTATCTTAAATATAAGTAAAGTTACTAAATTCTAAAGTGAGTTGCAGTTCTAAAATTTGGAAGTTTGGGGAAAATGTTTAAAACATTGCAAGAGATAATAAGATGCACTTCTTATACAAAAAGTTACTCCAAAATGCTGCAAAAATAACAGAATGCAATAACATTTTATTGCCATTATAATGTACCTATTATTCACCACACTCATCATTGCTCATAACTATAATGTTATCAGTGATCTTGATCACTTCACTATTGCATTTATCATCGACATCCTCCCATAAGATTTCATCTTTGAATCAGTCCAAAGCATTAGTTATACAATATTTCTTGAAAGATTTAACAACGACACTCTCTGGAATGGCTTTCCATGCTGCCGCCACCCATCACGTGCTTTCTAAAGGAGCTGCATGTTTGATTTTTCCAGTTTCTGTTAATTCACAGGCAGAATCTGCAATTCAAGTCAAAAAATGTTGCCTCAACTTGTCTTCAAGTGGCTTATTGATTGATACATTCCTTGGTTGCAATACTGATGTCATTCTACCTGGGATGACAGCAAGCTCAGTTTTCATCTTGCAGAGTTGGTCCTTCACTGAATCAGTAAGATGTGCTTTGAATGCATCAAGGACAAATATTGACCTTTGATTTTAAAAGGCGCTTGGTCTGTGACTCCAAACTATTTTCAACCACTCCAACATCAGCTCCTCCTTCCTCCATCCTTTTTCCTGGCCTCTGACTATAACATCCATAGGAAATGCCTCCAATTTAGGTAGTCTTCCTTTTCACAAGTAGGGTGGTAGTTTTTTCTCATCATCAATTGCTGCCAACATCACTTTTAAGTGAAGTTTTTTGCGACCATTGGTTACCTCTTTTATCGTTCTTCTTCAGTGTGTAGTTTGGGGGCTTTTCAAGATAAACAGCAGTTTCATTAGCATTGGCAACTTGCCCCATCAGAGAACTTCCCATCTTCCTCAGGTTGGTGATGTATTGCTGGTAATTCAACAACTTTTGTTCAAAATCTTTGGGGAGCTTTTGGCATATCGCTCTACATTGCAATGCCAGCGCCATTTGGTGCATACATTTTATGGCCCTTCCTTTACTGGCTTTAAAACGACTTGGAGAAATGTTCAAAGATCTGGCCTTCTTCATGACTTCCTCCCAAAGTAGATTATAACTCGCAAATATTCCAGCCTTACATCTCTCTTAGAAAAACGTGGAAACTGCATCATCAATTTCATGAAATTGCCCTTTCTTAGGACTGGTAAATCTCTTTCTCACTAACTGCCTCCTTGTGTTTGCACCACAATTGAATGTTGCCTTCATCAACTCCAAAAATTGCAGCAGCTTTCTGGTTTCCTGTCTCCTCTATGCACTGAACAACATCATGTTTGAATTTTGCTGTGTATGATAGTCTTTTAGATTTCTGGCATCCCCCTTTCATAACTATGGTCTGTGACACACTGGAAGAAGTACCTCCTGTGTTTTAACTGAGGCATGAGCTGGCTTCAGAGGAGATTGCACATGTTATCTGCATAGCATGAACCAAGAGATCCCTTGCGATTTTGCCTTCTGCTTGAGACTAGGCCTGCTTCACACGGGTATGCTCACAATCAACTCTGCTGTTCATCTCTGTTGTGCACATAGGTCTGCCTCCTTTGGAATGAAAAAGAGTTGAGCAGTAGAGTTGAGCATATCTCTGGTATGGATCAAATGTTATTCAGCATGGAAAAAAAGTCAAGTAATCGCACGCAAAAGGTGAAATCTCAAGGGACTTCTGGAACGTGTGAAAGCTCCCATTCCTAACATGCAGTTTTATTCAGTTGCCCTAGCCAAGTCTCTCTGAGGAGCCAGAGCCTTACTTAAAAATTTTAAGATGTTTTAAATACATCTGCACTTCAAACTTTAATAAGTTCTTTAAGTTTTGCAACTGTCTAATATATAAACCTTGTCAAGTACTTAAAAATTCTTGCAAAGTTAATAGATTGTATAGATAGTGATCTTAAAGTGTGGTAATAATATTATTTGCAAACTTAACTAAAATTCTCATACCTTCCAACTTTAAATCAAAGTCTAAATTAAGTCCACACTTTAAATTGGAATCATGAGTATCATAGACTCTAGAATGCTAAATCTTAAATATTATACCTTAAATGCCAATATTCTCAGATCATTCTCAAGTTTAATGTAAAATATTAATAAGGGTTCAAATTCTTACAGTCTCTATCCTTAATTTTAAGTTTCTGAGAAGTTGAAGATCTTTACCATTTCTGTTGCTATAACAAAATACCCTAAACCAGGCAATGTGGAAACAATAGACATTTATTTCTCACAGTTCTGGGGGCTGGAAAGCCCAAGCTCAAGGCACCAGCTGACTCAGTGTCTAGAGAGAGCTGGTCTCTGCTTCAGAGGTGGAACCTTGTGCACACTCACGTGGAGGAATGGACAATGTCCTTACCTAGTGGAAGAGGGCAGAAAGGCAAAAAGGGACTGGGGAGCTCCCTTCAACATCTTTTATAAGAACATGAATCCTACCCAGAAGGGCAGAGGTCTCATGATCTAGTCACCTCCTAAAGGCCGTAAGGGGTTCTTAATACTGTTGCACTGGGGATTAAGCTTCAGTATGGATTTTGGAGACACACAAACATTCAAACCATATCACCAACTAAGAAGACAATTTTATCATTCTAAGCTAGTTGAGATTCTCTTCCCAGTGAATAGAGATGACATGGACTGGGGGCTGTGAACCGGCATAAGCCCTGGGACACGTTCTCAGGGTGATTCCATGAAAAAGAGGAGAGAGCTGAGTCTCCGTTTGAGGGCTATTTCTATAGGGAGTTCAAACTGCCTTCCTACAAGTGTGCTTGCAGCCTGCAGCCTCTGGATTCAAGTTACCTGCTACCTGATCCTCACAGCTGACTTCAGCCTACCAGCCCACCCCATTATCATTATATTTCCATTTATCATTTACTATTATCATCAAGTCCGCTTCCATAGCATCCTGACATCTGATCCCACCTGATCTCCGAAGCTAAGCAGGGTTGGCCTGGTTAGTCCTTGGATGGGAGACCGCCTGGGAATACCAGGTGCTGCAGGCTAAGGAGAAGGATCTGGCAACCCACTCCTGAAACAATCTGCCATTGAAAACCCTATGAATAGCAGAGAAGCACTGACAAATAGTGTCAGGGATGGCACAGTGTTCTGTTGTACATAGGGTTGCTATGAGACGGACCCGACTCGAGGGCACATAACACCATTATTGTCAAGCCTATGTAATTGAGCAAATCCATTTACCTTCTGATTCTACTCTAAATTCTTTTCATACTTTCCCTGGGCCCTCCTGTATGTCTTCCTCAACCTTGCTTAGCCTTACTATCACCTCCCACCCTTTATCCTAATGGCAAATATAAGTTCTACTGTGGAAGCTTATATGGCAACACCATATGCAGAACTCAAAAGTATAAGGAAGAATTCCTCTCTGGAAGTGTCAAAGAAGACACCACAGACAATGGATTTTTAAAGCCGAGCCTTGGGGGAGCAAGGGGAAGCGTGTATGTGTGTTTAGGCATGAGGAAGTGTATGTGTGCACATGTGTGCGTGGGTGTGCATGGGCACTCATTCCAGTCATTCACCTAGTCACTGTGAAGAGAACAGCATGAGAGAATGTTGTGGGGCATGACCAAGTAGGTGGTTCTCATCACGAAGCAGAGTTTGTGGCTGGGAAAGGACAGAGCGAGGAATTTAACCTTTACCTTGCGGGTGATACAGTTCAGTTTAGCAGGTGAGCTCTATACAGATCTAGCTTCAAATATGAGGTCCAACCACTTCCTAGTTGTAAGCTTTGGAAAAGTCACCTAATCTTTCTCTCTGCCTCAATTTCCTGATCTGTAAAATGAGGATGGTAATAATATCTACATCATGGGATTGTGGTGAAGAGTTGAATGAGATACTGCACACGATGCTGAGCCTGGCATATGGTAGGCACTAAGTCAGCGTGATGGGAAAAGGATGCGGCCATCTACTCCCAAAGCAATGCTGAAACAATCAGCCACTGAAAACCCTATGAGGATCTCTAAGAGTCAGATATGAGTTGACGGCACCTAACAACAAAACAACATCCATTCTGGAAACAACACAATGGCACCTAACAACAACAACAACAACGACACCATTCCTGAAAGGGAAGGAGGAATCCCTATTTTCTAAATGATGAAAACAGAGACTTGGAGAAGGTAAACTGCCTCTCTGTAAGTAGCTGTGGTGATTTTCTGACCGGGATGGGGTCTATCTCACTACAAAACTGATACCTCATTCCAGGAAGGACTTAAGGACGCTCAGGAGAAAGACACAGTCACATTCACCTTCTAGAAGGTCATGGAGTCTAGAGGGGGTGTAGTAGAGTGGAAGGCACATTTAAAGAAACCTTCCCCATGAAGGAGAGACCCAAGGGAGGATGAGAATAAGCTCTCAGTCATGAAGATGGAGGGTGTCCAAGAAAAACCAATCCAGACTTAGTAAGGGGAGACTTTTATTTGAAGAGACTATTTGCAAGGAAGGAAAAAGGACTATTATAGAGAGGAGGGAGACCAGAACAAAGTCTGAACTCAGCTCTGCTGAAACAGAGGGTGGTGGGATTTTAAGGGTTGGGGGAAGTGGTGGAAAAGCCCTGGAGGACATGTGGTCATCTGGATTCTGTAAGGGTCAGAGTGAGGAGGTCACAGGCCATCTGTGATCACTGATTGGCTTTACCCAAAGGAAACATAAACTTGTTTTTACAACAGGAGGTCCTCCTACCACTGGGAGCAAGGTCCCCACTGGAGTTAGGCACCTTACCTACCCACAGAAGTTGGGAGATAGGGGTCCCATCTCCTGTGATGGTTTCATTTCAAAGGTTGGCTCCCAGGTTCTTGAGAAAGACATTGTTGGGTTGTAAAACTCGTGACAGGCTTGGAGAAGATTTACATCCCAAAGGTACAGAGTTGTTTTTGTTAGGTGCCGTTGAGTCAGGTCTGACTCATAGCAACTCTGTACAACAGAATGAAACACTCCCTGACACAGTGCCAGGCACACTATCTATTTTATGTTTAAGCCCATTGTGGCTGCTACTGTGTCAATCCATCTAGTTGAGGGTTTCCTTTTTTTCATTGACCTGCCACTCTCCCAAACATGCTGTCCTTCTCCAGGGATTGGTCCCATGTGACAACATGTCCAAAATATGTCAGACTCAGTCTAGCTATCCTTGCTTCCAAAGAACTCTCTGGTTGTACTTATTCTAGGACAGATCTGTTGGTTCTTTGGGCAGTCCATGGTATATTCAATATCCAGCACCATAATTCAAAAGCATCAATTTTTCTCCTGTCTCCCATGTTCAGTGTCCAGCTTTCACAACCATATGATGTGACTGAAAGGGAGGATTTATGATTATCAATCCTCCAAAGAAAATGCTCTATGGAAAGGGAGGTCCAGGCCTAATGTCAGGAATAAGGTTGCCCTAAATTTGTTTATGCTGAGGGGAATATAAAGGTTTATGGTCATCTTGGTTGGGGGGATGCAAAAGTCGCTGGATGTGAGCAGGCAGTGATGTTGGCCAAGAGGGAGGACCATCAGTGTAGGGCCTGGCCCTGGAGGGAGTGGAAGGGACAGAATCCAGGGTGAAGTTCTGAGATTGGCCTCAAATACCAGGAGAGTGCGGACTGGTAGGAATAGCAGTGTGAAAACATTAAACAAAATCTCTTCCCAGATATCAAAATGTGACTTTATTTTTGTCACTCCACTTTGCTTTAAAATCTCTACTAGAATGTAAGGCACGTGGGAGCAGGCTCTATCATATTCACTGACAGGAATCTGTTGATTATAAATGAGTGAAGAGGTGGGAGATTCTTTCTTCATACATATACGTATCAAGGAGGAAAACAAAATAGAGTAGCATTGGCTTGTTGTTGTTGGGTGCCATCCAGTCGGTGTCTGACTCATAGCGATCCTACATATAACAGGTGAAACACTATTGTCAGTGCTTCTCTGCTATTCATAGGGTTTTCAATGGCTGATTGTTTTTTGGGAGTGGGCTGTTTGGTCCTTCTCCCAAGCCTATAACAAGTGTTGTTCCCAGGGAGTCTACCATCCAAGTACTAACCAGGCCTGACCCTACTTAGCTTCCAAGATCTGACAGAATCAGACACCATAGTGGTACAGCTGCAGGCAATATTGGTTTAGGGCACTTAAAATGGAACCAGGTGATGCTGTGAGATCAGGTTTCAGGTGTTTGCATTGCAAGCCAGCCTTTGAAGTGGACTGCAGGCAAGGCCCCACTCTCATGTAAGTTTCCTAAAGCATTGTCACATCTATTCTAGAGTCACATTTTTTACCTTTACTTCAGAATCACCCTTGAATAAAAGACACAGTGATCAAGGCAGCTGGTGCCTGCTCACTCTAGCGATTGTTTCCAGGTGGGTATGTAGTTCTTGTTGCCAGCTCTCCAGTTGTTCAAGGGAAGCTGAATGTGTGAAACCTCTTTATTTTCAAATATTGACAAACAGGGGGGAAATTGTGTTAAAGAAAATTCATGGGTGACTAGACCCTAGCTATTGGCTAACTAGTTGCTTCAGAACAACTGGGGAATCCTGGGTCTCAGGAGCACAGGCCGTAGACCCAAAATCGACTATATGTACCTCAAATATTTTTCTCATTCATATCACACCTCTTTGAAGTACATATTGTCACTTGATCTTACAGGATAGCTGCAAATATGCCAAATGCCATTTTTCTATCCCTCTCTGTTTTCCCTGAGCAAGGAGAGATGGAGGAGGAAAACCGTGTTTTATAGTTTTGCTTAGGGCCAGCCCAAGCCTGATCCATGTGAGACTGTAAGAATTCAAAAGCTGTAACTTCACTCTCTACCCTGTAAATATGCATAACTATAATTGTGTGTGTGTGTGTGTGTGTGTGTGTGTGTGTAAATAAAGTCAGTCAGGAGATCTTTTGACTGTACAGGGATGAGTGGATTTACAACAAAGCTTTCATAACCCGTGTGTGCCTTCTAAAATGACTACTTTTTCCATGATTACTGAAGAAACATTTCTCAATTTTTTAAACCTAATACTTAGAGTCTTTCTTAAGGACAATACAAATCTAATAATTGGCAACTCAACATGGAAAAAAACCACAAATAAATTACTAGGAAGATTGGCAAAGTTAGAGGCTGGATAAAAATCAAAAGCTTCTACACTTTTGAGTTTCCTTAAGAAGTTTCATGACTAAGTCCATAAAACATTCAGTCACTCATTTATTTAGAAAATTACTGTTATTGTTAGGTGCCATTGAGTCTGTTTCGACTCATAGGGACCCTATGTACAATAGAAAAAAACACTCCCCTATACACTGTGCCATGCCTGGCACCATTGTCAGTACTTCTCTGCTATTCATAGGGTATTCAATGGGCAATTGTTTCTGGAGTGGGTTGCCAGGTCCTTCTTCCTAGCCTGTAGCACTTGGTATTCCCAGGTGATCTCCTGTCCGATGACTAAACAAGCCGACCCTGCTTAGCTTCCAAGATCAGGCAGGATTGGATGTTAGGGTGCTGTGGCTACAGACAAAAAATTACTGACTTCTTACTAAATCTACCTAACACTGTACTAGTCTACTTGGGCCATCAAATAAATACAAGACTCACTCTATCCTTACTTTATTCCCTCATATAAATGTGTCAGGCAAGACCCTGACTTAGGTTCCCAGCAACCCTGGGAGGTAAATATTATCTACATCTTACAGCGAGGGAGAAACAAGGTAAATTTGCCTATAGTTGAGAAGTGGAAAAACATGTTTCTGTTACCCTGCCCTAATTTTGTACTGGCTACTTGACTTACTGAATTTCTTCCCTGCTCTAAGCTTGTTTATCTTTGAGGACAGGATGCCTGTAGGGCTGAAGTCCCTCTTCAGGTGGGCTGGCCAAAAGTGGCTAGAGCTAACACAGCTGCCAGAGTGACCAACAGACAATCTCTAACTTCATCGTCATCCGTCTACTGTTCCTTTCACTCAAAGGAAGTAGCAAGTTAAATTTGCAATTGGGTCCCCAGGATTAAAAGTCTAGAACATAAGTTGAGGTGTAAGTTATCCCCAATTCTGTTTAAATTGGTTCAGGAAAACAGGTAAGTCACCATGATATAAACCCTCAGATTGTGCTTGCCCAGTTTGGAGATGAGGGCCAGTGCGAAAACCCTACGAGGGTCATTATGAGTTGGACTTGACTTGACAGCACATAACAACCACAACAGCAAAAGGCCTCAACACTGTAATCCTACAAAGAACACTTTTGCACATTCTGCCCACATTATGATGATGTTCTCAGGAAATGGAATTATGGGGATAACTGGAATGAACATCTTTAACATTCCTACAATCTTTGAAACTGGCCTCCAGAAAGTTTGGATAATATATCCAATAGTAGTCCTTCCTTGCAAATGCTGAATACATCGTTTCCTTTTGAAATCTTTGTCTATTTGATAAGGCATAAAGGAGATCTAATTGTTTATTCATGTGCATTGCTTTGCTCCTGACTAAAATATCTTTCTTATATGTATTTGTCACTGTACTTGTTCTGCCTGCAGCCATACCACTGTGGTGTCTGATCCTATCACATCTCGGAAAGCTAAGCAGGTCAGGCCTGGTTGGTACTTGGATTGGAGACCGCCTGGGAACACCAGGTGCTGTAGGCTTGGGAGAAGGACCTGGCAACCCACTCCCAAAAAAACAGTCACCATTTGAAATCCTGTGAATAGCAGAGAAGTACTGATAATAGTGTTTCCTCTGTTGTACTTAGGGTCACTACAAGTTGGACACTGACTTGAGGACACCTAACAAAAACAACATACTTGTTTTATGAAGGGAATTTGCTTATTTTCTTATTGAGATGAGCATCTTTTTTTAACTGATGTGTAAACACATGCTTAAAGTTATTAACCCCATATAATATATTGCAAATATTTTGCAGTTGGTTATTTGATTTTTATTTTGCTATTTTAAATTTTATTTTATTTTATTTTTACTTTTTGGTATTTGACTTTTAATATATAGAAGTTCAATTTTTATTTAGTCAAATCTATTAAATATTTTCAGTTTTGGTTTCTTCCATTATTCCCTTTTTCAATAACAGAATAATGTTGTTAGGTGCTGTCAAGTCGGTGTCCTGCTCATAGAGACCCTACGTACAACAAGTGAAGCAGTATTGTTAGTGTTTCTCTGCTTTCATTTGTAGGGTTTTCAATGGCAGATTGTGTTTTGGGAGTGGGTTGCTGGGTCCTTCTCCTAAGCCTATAGCACCTGGTATCCCCAGGTGGTCTACCATCTAAGACCTAACCAGACCCGACCGTGCTTAGCTTCCAAGATCTGATGGGATCTGACACCACAGAGGTATGGCTACAGGCATCAGCATAATAGTTACCTATATTTTCTAAAATGTTTTACTCTAAAACATCTGAATTTTATTTCAGGATTGTTCAGAGTGAACCAATTACTTCCTTTCCTTTTCCTGTCATTTACTAATGACCTTTTCTAGCCAATAGTTTGTTATATCATCTATATCATAAGATGGAGTTTAAATTTATGGATGTTAGAACCAGCATAGCTGCTTTCAAATCCCAACTCCAGTAATTGCTAGCTTGGTGACCTTAAAAAAGTTTCTTACTCATTCTGTTTCTCAGTTTGCTGAACTATAATGTGATTACAATGCTTTCTATTAATATGTCTGAGAATTAAATGAATTAATGTGTGTAGAGCACATAAAAGAGCACCTGAGATGTGATAAAATGCTACAAAAGTGTTGGCTATTATACGTATGCCATATTTTATCACTATTTGGGTCTGCTTTGGAGTTCTACTGTTTCATTGATATATTTTGTGCCAAGTTGTATTCTATTTTAATTATTGTAACTTTATAGTATATATGCATGTAAACATGTGTTTTATATATGTACACACACACACACACACACACACACACACACACACACACAAACACACAGGTTTTTTGAGACAGGGTCTCGCTATGTAGCCCAGGGTAGTTTCAAACTCATGGTCCTCCTGCCTCCTCCTGAGTGCTGGGATTGCAGGTGTGTGCCGCCATGTCTCATATATTTTTAATACCCAGTGAAGTATACTCAGTATCAATCTCGGTACTTGATGCATCAAGACTTCAGACTAAATGAGAGGTAATAGAATGGAGTATAGAGAGGAGCAACACATTTTCTTCAAGAAATATATTGGAAAATCACTAGTTCACTATATTGCTTCACTTGTTAATTCTTTTATTCAACATGTATTGAGTCCTATTATGTGTCCAAGTTCACATTAGGTTATGCAAATCAGAGACAAGGAGATTCTCTTGTTCTCTCTCTTTCTCTTTGTCTTTGCAGTGCTGGGAATCAAACCCAGAGTCTCATGCATGCTAGGCAGGTGCTCTACCACTGGGCTATTGTCCAATCAGCCTAAATGTTCTGTTTCTTTAAGGAGCAAACGTCTAGTGGGGAAGACAGGCGAATAACAGATAAATTAAAATGCAGGCTCTCAGCAGTGCTTTACTGAATGGGGGGTTAGGGAAAGCATCACCTCGAAGCCAGTGTGGAAGCTGGACTTTGCAGGAGAGGAATTTGACGCACCATGAAGTGAAAGGAAAAGGGAAGGGCATTGTAAGCAGAGGAAACAAATACACAGCACTATGAGGAAACTTGATTTGCTGGCGGCAGTGTCAGTTGTGCTGGCCTCGCGGGACACGTCGGGCCAGAACCAGAGACACCTAAGAGCTGGAAACAAAGCAGTGATACAAGATTCGTGTTTGGAAAGTTCTCTCTGATTGCACTGTGAAGAGCAGAAGGGAAGGGGCAGAGTTGGAGGCAAGGCTGGAGGCAAGAGGACCAGCTGGGCTTGGGGCAATCATTCTGACAAGACCTGAGGATACCCTGGGGGAGTGGAGAGAGAGTAGATTGATTTCAAAGATACGGGGGAAGATGAATTGGAACTTGCTGGTGATAAACTGGAAGTGGGAAGTGAAGAACAGTCCAGGACACTTTCAAAGCTCCTGGCTTGGGAGCCTGGGCTGCTGATGACACCATTTGACCAAGACACAGAGTATTAGAAAGGAAGCAGGTTTGTAAGGGGGAGGAAGGTGAGTCGACTTTGGACGGGCCTGTGGGACATCCAATGGAAATGTTCAAAACCAGAAAGATATTTGACAAATAAGCCTAAGAAAAGGTCATTCTAATTAGTAGGCAAAGAAATGATGATTTTAATGCAGTGAGATATTGTCTATCTTTTATGTTGTTGTTAGGTGCCGTTGGGTCGGGTCTGACTTACAGTGACCTTCATAGGGTTTTCTAAGGCTGATTGTTTCAGGATTCCTTCGGGAGTGGATTGCCACATCCTTCTGCCATTTTTATGGTGCCAGAGATGGAACCTGGGTCCTCAGAGAGTGCGGAGTAGCATTCTACCAACTGAGCTAATTCTCATCTTCTATATTAGGAAATAAAAATAATAAAGCATTTTAAATATTAGAAAACTGTTATTGTTGTTTGCAACAGCCTAACACTTTCTTCATGGGCTGGGGTTTAGCTCAGTTGGTTGAGTGCTGATCTGCATTCTCTGAGACCCTGGGTTTGATCCCTGTTGTTGTTAGGTGCCATTGAATCATGTCCGGCTCATAGCAACCCTTATAGGCTTTTCAATGGCTGATTGTTTTGTGATTGCCTCGGGAGTGGATTGCCACATCCTCCTGTTTTTGTGGTGCTGGGAATCAAACCCAGGACCTCAGAGACTGCAGAGTAGTGCTCTGCCAACTGAACTAAATCCCAGCCCAGTTTGATCCCTAGCTTCAGAAAAATGGGAGAAAGACATGGTCACCCATTCCAGAAACAATCCCAAAACAATCAGCCATGGAAAACCACACGAATAACAGAGAAGCACTGACATAGTGCTGTGCATAGCACGGTGTCAGGTAGTGTTTCATTCTGTAGAACATAAACTCGCTATGAGTTGGACCCAACTTGACGGCACCTAACAACAATAAAACAGCAACAACAACCGCATTTTCTTCAGTTGAAACTTTCCTTCTCTAATAGTTTATGGAAGAACAGATGAGAGGAAGAGGCAGTGGTGAGGAAGAGGGAAGCCTTACACAGTTCACTTTCTGATCTTTTCATCTTACCCAAATGCATCTCTATGGAGTCCCTAGAAAGTCTTGAGGACAGATGGAAAAACCACTGGCTTAGAGCAGTGGGGTTAACAAGCTGAGCTCTCTGGAAAGGAGGAGCTAGCCTTGTTCCACTGGTAGGAGAGTGTCCTAGTGGAAAACTGCCAAGGATATGGATAGGGATAGGGAATGATGGGCCAGAAAGGCTTCACCACCAACTACATTGGGGTGGAAGAAGGAAACAAGAGGAAAGTAGGGTCCTTTCCAAGGACCCACATTAGCCCCAAAGCACAGAGTTTCCAGTAGAGCCACTCTACCTGTTCGAAAACCATGCTAATCCTTGTCTGGATAAATCAGATACATTTAGAATCATGCTAAGATACTAATCACATACATATATACATCCCAAAATATTCAATACAAAAAAATAAATAAAATAAAATAAACAAGAAAATGGGCTATTTTCTTCTTTGGGTCTTCTTGCCTTCCTAAAAAGGTGTGAAGAAATTGGTACGGCACAGCTCCAGAGGGATGGGTGAGAACCAGAGAGCTGGAAATATGACAAGATTTCCAAATAAAGTTTTACACACACATCTTTTCCCACCTCCCTAATCACCCCATTGTGACAACACTAAAAGTGGCTAAGAGAAGTCACAACTGTAGTCATATCTGTCCCCAAAGCACCCTACAGCCCAGGTTGCCTCTCATCTTTCATGGAAATAGCAATCTTTACCCACCCACTCTACCGCCTGCAGCCATACCACCATGGCATCCAATCCCACCTGATCTTGGGAGCTAAGAAGAATTGGCCAGGTTAGACCTTGGACGGGAGACCTCCTGGGAATACTAGATGTTGCAGGCTTGGGAGAAGGACCTGGAAGACCACTCCTCAAAAAAACTATCAACTATTGAAAACCTTATGAAGCCAGGTGCAGTGGTGTATGCTTATAATCCCAGCGACTCAGGAGGCAGAGGCAGGAAGAGTGCAAGTTCGAGACCAGAAGCAGTCTGCATAATTTAGCGAGACCCTGTCTCAAAAAGTAAAAAAATGGGCTGGGGGTGCAGTTCAGTGGTACAGCACTTGAAAAGAATGTAAGCACAGGGCCCTGGGTTCAACTCCCAGTACTGTGAAAAATAAATAAATAAAAGAAAGAGGAAGAAAAGAAACCCCCTTATGAATAGCAGAGAAGCACTGACACTAGTGCCAGGCATGGCACAGTGTTGAATAATGTTTCATCTATTGTACATATGGTTGCTATGAGTTGGCACCTAACAACAATAGCCCACTCTACCATACAAAAACACACACATCACCACCATCACCACCATCACCATCCTGCCCACGTGTGGAGCCCCTCCCTCCCTGTAATGCACTGTCTTTTCCTGCCTTGATGATGTTGCACATCACCCCAACTTTGGATAAAACTGGAGTCCCTTCATGGATACTGGCAGTCCAAAGTCTGTATTTCAGAGCTCAGAGCCCCAAGGAAGAAACAGGACACTGGGAAGTCACTTCAGGTGTTTATTTAGGAGCCTTTGTGGCTCTCTCACATTTCATCGATGATTTCAGAGAAAGAAAAATCTCCCAGAGTTTCTAATTGCCTTTCTTTCTCTTATCTGGAAAGACTCATGCTTTAATTGTGTCATTAGAACCTTCTATTTTGCTGGCTGTAGTGGTACATGCCTGTAGTCCCAGCTACTCGGGAGGCTGAAGGAGAAGGATCACTTGAGACCAGGAATTTGAGATCAGCTTGGGTAACAGTGAGACACTGTCAAAAAAAAATTTTTTAAGGCAACAAAAACAATAATAATAAAATTAAAACCAACTTTCTGTTTTGCTAATTATATAATATTATGAATATAGATCAAACTATATAAACAATCACTTTGAACATCAATATTCAAAATGCATCTATTAAAAGATAGAGATCATCAGAGTGTATCAAGAAAAAAAAGACAACCATATATATTGTCTATAAGAAGTTTACTTTAAATATAAAGGCACGTATGGAATGAAAGTATGGGTTGGAGCCCAGGGTCCGTAGCACACACATGTAATCCCAGTGACTTGAGAGGCTGAGGCAGGAGGATTTCAAGTTCAAAGCCAGATGTATCCTAGGCAACTTAATGAGACTCTGTCTCAAAATTAAAAAAAAAAAAAGTGGCAGAGAGGAGTATAGCGGTGCAGCTCAGTGGTAGAGCACTTGCCTAGAATGTGTAAAGCCCTGGGTTCAAGCTTCATTATTGGAAAAACAAAAGAAAGACTTTCTACTTGGTTCTCTTTTGGAACTTCTAGGTTTTTATTTTTTCCCTTAAAATTTCTGCATTTATTCATTCATTAGGTTCATCTTTTTAGCAAGATCCTTAGACATTTTTGTAAGAACCATTTTAAGCTCCTGTATTTTAATTATACCTGAATTATACAGTGTATTGACTGATTTTCCTGTTTATGTATTTCCTGCCTCTCCACATGTCCATAATTTGTGACTATATCCTGAGCAGTATAGATGAATGATTTTAAAGCATTTGGTTTATGTTGTCTTTCTTTAAGGAGTATTGAATTTTGTTCTGTTTTAATATACTGGCTACTCAGTTTGATGTTGTTGAGACTTGCTTTTAGGCTTTGTCAGGGCAGATTTAGAGTAGCCTTTACCCTTATAGCCCTTACTCCTAAGCAGTAGTCTTTCTGGTATTTTGGCAGAACACATAGGGGTTCAGTAAGGTTTTCCATTATAATGTAACCAGAACTCCTCTGTCCAATACTATGTGACCTCCACTGTTTCTGTTATCTCTCAACTTTGCGGTAATTGTTCCAGGCTAGACCTTGGGTAGTTTTGCTCAGGGCGCATTCAGCTGATCACCTGTCCAGGACTCCAGAGGTGATCCCAGGCAGCCTGCAGGGCGCCTTCCTCTGCAGCTTCTTTAGGTTTGGTGCCCTCCCCTGCAAGCTCTGGGTGTTTTAGCAGGTCCCCCACTCTGCTCTCTGAAGCATCAGCTCAGTAGGACTCTTTGTTCTGCTTGGGGTTCACCATCCCAGGAGGGAAGTGGTCACCAGGCTGAGAGATGGGACAAAGGCAGACCTCTCCTTGTGGTTCCCATCTCTTATGTTTCCCATTTTCTGAAAAAGAGTTATTTCATATATTTTGTTCAGTTTTATAGTTGTTTTTGACAAGAGGGAAAATCCAGTCGGAAATACTTCATCATGGCTGGAAGCAGACGTTGGTTCAAAACACTTAAAAAATATATTGTGGCGCTTCTTTATCATAATCAGCTGATTCTTCAGTCAGTTCAGTACAATACAGGGATATCCTTCTCTCTAGTCTAGCAAACTTGACTTTATGGGCTGGAAATCCCAGAATATCTTTTCCTAAGTGCATTGTCCAATTTTTGTACAAACTGATAGTTTTACCTTAAATTATTTAAAGTCCCATTAGAATGCTGGAATGACATGGAAACTAAGCTGTTTACTGGCAGGTGGCAGCTGGCAGGTAAGGCAGTTCTGGAAATCACTGTCCATCAGGTAACATTTGAAGAACCAGGTTTAAGGGTTTATGAAAGTGAATTATATGACTGTGTAAAATTGCATCTGTGCTAGAGTAGATCTGATGGTAGTAGCCAAGGCCTCCTTGGATGTTATTGAGGCAACTCACAACCCAGATGGAGTAAAGAACAACAATAAAGGCAAACGAACAAAGAAATAGGTGAAAAAACCATGTTTTGATTCCATTTCTGTTCTCTTCTTCTTCCATTGCCTTGTTCTGCAATCTGTTTTGATCTATTTTCCAGCCTCATTTTTTTCCTTGAGCCAATTGTTTTCTCTTGTAGGTACTCATGGCTGATGAATTAATTGCAAAGAACCCTGTTACTCTGCCACTTCTCAAAGACAAATATCATCCATGTTGACTCTACCATTGGCCCTTCCTAATTTGCACTGTATGTACAAATGTATTAGGTGTTAGGATGCTCTCCAGTTCTGCAGAATAAGTCTTTCCCTTATGTTGCCACAGTGGGAGAGATTTTTCTGAGCTTCTTGATGATTGTAGAAAAGACCTCCTTTAAGCTGAGTTATGACTGGAAATTTTCTTACTCCTCAATCTTACTTACCTTATGATTTCTTCTTTCATCAGAATGTCTTACATTTCCTCTCCTGCCTGAGAAGCTAGAGTCAAAACACTTGCATCTGTGTTGTATGTGAAATTCAACGCTGAGAAGCATATGAAACTCAATCCAGGTGAGCAGGAAGGACATAAGGAAATGTGTGTCTCTATATCCAACTCTATGACATCTATATCCATACCTATGCAAAAGGAAAACTGCCTCTGCATAGACAGTATGGTTAAAACTGAAAAGAAAAGAATATGACCTGATCTAGAATGAACATTATTTTACCTGCTGGCCCTCAGTTTCCTTATCTGTGAAATTGGGTAGTAATTCTTGTATCACAGAGTGGTCATAAAGACCAAATGAAATCACATGTATAAAATGCCACTGGGCTTGGTGGATCATACCCATAATCCCAGCTACTCAGGAGGCTGAGGCAGGAGGATTGTAGGTTTGAGGCTAGAAGTAGCCTGCATAACTTTGCAAGACCATATCTCAAGATAAAATATTTAAAAATGGGCTACAGGGTGCAGCCCAGTGGTAGAGCATTTGCAAAATTGTGTGTGAGGCCCTGGGTTCAACACACAACTGCCATAAAAAACAAAAACAAACAAAAACAAAACAAAACAAAAAAACCTAACTGGACCTCAGTAAGTACTTACAAAGAATTTATTTTCTTTTTTCCCCCCTCTAATAAGTGTTCACAATTTGTAAGTAGTTTTTAAAGGCACCATTAGCAACTCTATTTCTTTTTTAATTTTTATTTATTTAATTTAATTTAATTAATTAATTTATTTTTTTGCAGTACTAGGGGTTGAACCCAGGGCCTTGCGCTTGCATGCTTTGCAAGTGCTGGACCACTGAGGGCGCCCCCAGCCCCCCCCCCCTTTTTTTTTTACTTTTTGAGACAGGGTCTCACTAAGTAATGCAGACTTCCTCTGGTCTCAAACTTGCGATCTTCCTGCCTCCGCCTCCCAAGCCGCTGGGATTACAGGTGTGCGCCACCATACCTGGCTAGCATCTCTATTTCTTGTGTAATGAATGAATCTTCTGACATTGCACAGATATTTCTGATTCAGTAAGGGTACATTTGAATCTTTTGAGAACATATTATCCCCCAAATAAGCATAGACTGAACGGATGTTTTAGTGATGAGACATAGAGGGGAAGTCCCCTTTCCCACAAAAAAGTCAGCATTATGATCAACAAAAACAATTCATTCAAAGTAGCTCCCTCTGGCTGGAGGCTTTTGTGGTAAGGGCAAGAAAAATGAATCATAGTTGAATCACAATTTGTTTTCCACTAGGATTTATTTTCCACACTTGTTGAATGTTCCATTGTTGTATTTAATTCCAATACCCTTTTGTTCTCAAGAAAACTATTCATTTTCTCTGAGTTTTCTGCCATTGATCGCTGCCTTGAGCTTGAGACTCAAATTTCTCTTTGCTCGTTAGCCATAGCTGATCTTTCAGGGAACTTTCAGATGGAACATGACTTCACAACCTAATTGTCTTCCTGTTCTTCCCCTTGGCTCTTTCCTGCCACTAAGGTCATCCACAAACATTCAGTTGTTGCAGCTGGGTACTTTAGAGTCCTCTGGCTACCCAGTCTAGTGATTTCACTTTAACTTGTCATTAATTTATAAACATTTTCCATTATAAAGCTCATGGGACCACATTAGAGCATAATTTTAAAATAGGGAAAGAAAATTAATTGCTTGTACTTCTACTACCTTAAAACAACCCCCACCATTTCAGCATGTTTCTTTCCAGTCTAAAAATAGAATTTCTTTTTCATTTTTTGCTTTTTGTTTTGTTTTCTTTCCTTCTTTCACCTCCCCCCCCATGTTTTCCTTTTATTTTGTACTATATTTTGCTTTGCTTGGCTTTATAATCAACACCCGTGGAAGCAGCAGTCAAGAAATCAAAACATGTGTTGCTCTCAGAAAAGCTATGGCAAAAGATCTTTTTAGAATACTGAAAAGTAAAGATGTCACATTGAAGACGAAGGTACACCTGAGTCATGCCATGGTATTTTCAGTCACATCATATGATTGTGAAAGCTGGACATTGAAACAAGGGATACAGGAAAAGAATTGATGCTTTTGAATTATGGTGCTGGAGACAGATATTGAATATACCATGAATTGCCAAAAGAACCAACAGATCTGTCCTAGAAGAAGTGCAACCAGAGTGCTCCTTAGAAGCAAGAATAGCCAGACTGCATCTTACATATTTCAGACATGTAGTCAGGAGAGATCAATCCCTGGAGAAAGATATCATGTTTGGGAGAGTGGCAGGTCAACGCAAAAGAGGAAAACCCTCCACCAGATGGATTGACACAGTGTCTGCAACAATAGGCTTAAACATAAATAAGATTGTGTGCCTGGCACAGAATCTGGAAGTGTTTCAATCTGCTGTACATAGGATTTGACGGCACCTAACAACAACAACAACTTGTGGGTTCCCTGTCTCAGTTTTTAATCAACCATTTCTCCAAGGTTCAGTGGTTCTTTGTATTGGAAAACCTGGGCATTGGGTTGTCTTTGCAACTGGAGTTTTCTTTTAAATAATGCTGAAATGTTTGCATCAGAGTGAGGGCGAGGTTCCTGTCTGATATAAGCTATGCCTGTCATTTGGGCTTAGTCAACTCTGGGCACAACTGGAAAAGTGATAAGGCAGCACCTAGGGGTTCACTCAGATCCCATGAGCCTCCTGGGAAAGAACTCATGGTAAGGTAAGTAGTAAGCCAGACTAATACAAAGACCTCCTCATCCCAAGGACAAGTGATGCTGACTAGATGTGGTAGGTGAAAGTTGGCTATATTTTGTCTCAGGAGAATATATTTCTATGATGTTTTACCACCTGTGGATTCCAGCATGTTGTCAGGAGGGACCAATCCCTAGAGAAGGACACTGTATTTAGGAGAGTTGTGGGTTATCAAAAAGAAAGAAGACCTTTAACTAGATGGATTGACACAGTGGCTGCAACAATGGGCTTCAATAGAAAAAGGATCATGTACCTGGCACGGGGTGTTGGGGAGTATTTCATTCTGTTGTACATAGAGTCACTATGAGTTGGAATTGACTCGAGGGCACCTAACAACAACAAAAACAACAGACTCCAGCAACCACCACTGCAGTTGTTACACTTCACAATGATTCCATCACCCCTATACACATGTAGCTTAGCATGGACAATTGGTTTCTTCATTTTGCCAGTCCCAGTGACATGTAGAACCCCTACTTCATTTTAAATTCCTCCACCCTGTCATGTGTAGTATAATGGCCTTAAATATCTCTTCTACATACTTTGAGAACCACATAAGGCAATGTTATGATTTTTGTTCCATCTGGCAAACAACAAAAACTCAAAAAGAAGTTGTTGTTAGGTGCCATCGAGTCGGTATCCGACTCATAGCGACCCTCATAGGGTTTTCAATGGCAGATTGTTTCCGGATTGCCTTGGGAGTGGATTGCCAGGTCCTTCTCCCATTTTTGCGGTGCTGGGAATTGAACTCAGGACCTCAGGGACTGCAGCGCAGAGCTCTACTGACTGAGCTAAATCCCAGCCCCTCAAAAAGAAGAGGAAATCCTTTTCTGTTTTTACTTCTATTTTTACTCTTCTAGTTTGTTTTTTCTTCATAGTGTTCCAGGGTTCCTTCTGTCTTTTCTTCGTCCTTCTTTTCCTCCTTTCCTCCTCCTCTTCTGCTTCCTTCTCCTTTTTCTTTCCCTTCCTCTTTCTTCTCTCCCTCTCACCTTGACTTCTCCTCTTTCTTTTTCTTTTTCTTCCTCACTTTTTTTTGAGACAGAATCTCATTATGTAGCCCAGGTTGACCTTGAACTTGCCATCCACCTGCCTCCACCTCCCAGGTGCTGGAATTACAGGTGTGCACCACCATGCCCAGCTCCATTACTTCTTCATTTAGGAAAATTGCTGCATCCATTCTTTTAAGGCAGTTCTACTGGCAACAAATTCTGTGTGATTTCTTGTCTAAGAATGCCTTGATTTCCCCTTCATTTCTAGGAGACACCTCTGTTGGATACGAGACTCTTGGGTTGACTGTTTTTTGAAAAATGTCATCCTTTCTTCTGGGTCTTTGTGATTTCTGATGAGAACTCTGTCATCCCAACTGTTTTCCTTTCAAGGATTTTGCTACTTTCAAGGATTTTTCTTTTCCATTAGTTTTTGGAAGATGCATTATGACTTTTCTGAGCATGGGTTTCTTTGAGTTCATCCTACTTGGGGTTTATTTAGTTGCTTAAAGCTGTAGGTTTTTGTTTTTTGCTAACTTTGGGGAAATTTCAGCTTTTATTCCTTAAAATTACTGTTTAGTTCAAACTTTTTTCATTTCTCCTAAGTCTCCAATGACTGATGATTAAATCTTTTGTTATAATCTCATGGTCTCTGAGGCTCAGTTATTTTTTTCAGCCCATTTTCTCTTTATTATTTATATTGGGTAATTTTTATTATTTTAACTTCAAGTTCTCTGATTTTCTCTCTGTCTTCTTATTCTGCTGTTGAGCCTCATCAAGTGATTTTAAACTTTTGTGGGTTGTATTGGAAAAAGGCTAAAGGAAAACCCATAGAACTCACCTCTGTGTTGATCCTTGTATCTCAAGTTCTCTAGCCTGTCTGTCTTCTGCCCACCTTTCAGTCTTCCTGGCGTCCAAGGTTTTTAGCAGAGATCAATGTTCTCATACCAGAAGTAGAAGGGATCATGCCTATTTCTTTTGTTTGTTTTTGTTTTGATTCCAATTTGCAAGGGGGAGCCTGGGAAAGACTTTCTACTGAGTGAAAACAAAGTAACTGCCTCCTTTCCAATTTGTTCTTTTTAAATTCTCCCTACCTTCCCTAAAGCCACTGTCTTGGTTTAAATATAAGATGTCACCTAAAGGTTATTTGCTTTAACATTGGGTCCCCAGCTGGTGGAGCTGTCTGTGGAGGAGATGGAAACTTTTGGAGGGTGGGATCTAGCTTTGCAGAAGTGTCTCCCTGGGGGTAGGCATCATCCTGGACCCACTGCCCAGGTCACTTTCTGCCTTCTGCCCTGCAATGCCATGTGGTCCTTTGCCACAGGTCCTGCCTCCACTGCTGTCATGCCTGTCCTGCTCCCATTATGGACTGATCCTCTAGCTGTGAGCCTCCAACAAACCTTTTCCTCCATAGTTTGTTTGAGTTGGTTTTTTGGTTTCAGGGATGACAGTGACTACTACAGCCACCTTTCTTTACTTTAATCACAAGTCTTCTTCAATGTTTTCCTGAAGCTGCTGTTTTGGGGACCTAGGAAGAAGTCCAAAGGTCTAGAACAGGGTGACAGCTACGATTACGGAAGGACAAAATATGACACTGAGAATTTTATATTTTTGACCTTGGGGAATAATTTTGAGTGTTTCTATGGATGATAATTAGGTGATTGTCCAAAACATAGAGAAAGTGTGGGGTGTGAAGGCAAAGGAGTTACTGGAAGCTGAGGCAGGGTAGAACTCCGAAGTATAGCTCTGGGCAGAGGATGAGTGGAGGGCAGAGAGCAGTAAGGCAGGGTCATTCCCCGAGGCTCACCCCTGGGCCACTGCAGCTCACTCCACCTGCTTCCAGGGGAGCCCAGGAGGCAGCAGGGACATCTCTCTTGAAGTCAGCCATACAGGCATTTGTTCACGATCCTGTAACATTGGGCAGAAAGACAACTCAGATCCTTGCCTCAAAAAGCATCCACTAGGGACACTTCTCACTTTGTAGATTCTTTCCTCATCCTACTTTTCTCCTTCAGGACCCAAAGGCCCAGACTTGGTATGTCCTGTCAGTGAGCCTCCCAGGTTATTTTGCCAGGGAGAGAGAACATTAAAAATAAAGAGAGCCGGACACACTGGTGCACACTGTCGTCCCAGGGATTAGAGAGGTGGAGGCAGAAGATTGAAAGTTCAAGGTCAGAGGCAGCCTGTGTAATTTAGCAAGATTCTGACAAAAAAAAAAAAAAAAAAAAAAAATTAACAAGGGGGCTGGGGTTGTATTCAGAGGTAGAGTGCTTGCCAAGCTTGTGCAAGGCCCTGGATTCAGCTCCCCCAGTACCATAAAAACAAACAAACAACAACAACAACAACAACAAAAAAAAAAACCCAAGAGAACCAGGTATGATGTCACATGCCTGTAATCCCAGGGACTCGGGAGGCAGAAGTAGGAGAATCACAAATTCAAGACCAGAGGTAGCCTGTGTAACTTAGCAAAACCCTGACCCAAACTAAAAAATAGAAACTGGGGTCTAGGGGTGCAGCTCAGTGGTAGAGTGCTTACAAAGCATGTGTGAGGCCCTGGCTTCAACCCCCAAGGACTGCAAAAGACAAAAACAAAACAACAAAGGACTGAGATTGTGGGAGGGAAGGAGGGAGAGGGAGAGAGAGAGCGAGTGCTCAGGTAGCCTGAGCTAGCTCCAGGAGTGAGCACTCCGATGACTTCTGAGTGTTGGGTGTGCTCAAGTAACCCGCTAGTCCCTGGGCGGCTGCCATGACACACTCCCCACATGGCACTGGTCAGGGACAGGCCAGGCAGCTTTCTGGGCAGGGAACGTGTTCAGCAGACAGGCTCTGATTTGTGCAGCCCTCTGCTGGAGCCCAAGCTCAGCAGGTTCTGCAGCATAGCTTACCTGGGCAGTGAACCCCCCAGCCTGCAGGAATCGAGGAGGCACAGGGGGCTGGGCGCTGCTCAGGAGGAGCTTCCTCCAAGTCCTGGGCCCAAGGCTGACCCTAGTCCTTGCTGTCAGTCTCCTACTGGACTGTTAAACCTAGCGGACTTTACAAAACTTGGTTCTGCGGAGTGTTCTCGTGGAGCTTTGTTTTCCCCCATCAGAGGAGGACAAAGCCATGGTCAGGAAACTCTCAGTGCAGCATCTGTGCAAGTGCAGCACACTCATGTGGAGAGGTTAGCATGGGCATGGGTGTGAGTGTGCTTAGAGACACTCAGAAAAGAGAGCGTGGGGAAAATGGGTGAGAGGCCACAGTGTCTCCTCTCCTTTGCTCACTCAAGCATCTGAAGTTGAATTTTGCTCCTTTAGATGGGAGCCTTAGGTGGGAGGGAGCGGGAATTAGAGCATTCAGTTGAGGGAGGGAGCAGAGTGTCAATGGAGGGGCTGTGTGAGCTCTTTCTCATACTGCATGCGCAGTCACAGCTGTAAACACGAAGGCAGGGACAGGAAGCTCAGATAAGAAGCTCCGAGAGGATCAGGAAGGTCTAGGCACAGCCCTGTCCGTAGGCCTCTGTGTGCCATCCGTGGATGACATGTGGTGATGTCTGAGGCTAAGGGCTCACTTGCACTCAGCTGTGAGCTCCTGTCCTGATCAAATGGAGGCTTTGCTGGAGGGCAAAGATGGAATCGAGATTCTTTGGCTCCTATGGTGTGTGGCTTTGAGTAAGTGCTTACCTCTCGGCTCCAGGTTCCTGGTCTATAAGTGGGAGTGACAATGGCAGTGATAACAAGAGATCCCTGGGTGACCTCATGGGGTTGTGAAACATATGCAGAACATGATATGCTCCCAATTTTAACCTCTTCATTTAAAGTTCAGGGTCTGATTTCAACACATACTGAGACTGGTTTGTAATTCTGGCTCCTCTTCTGACTTGGGCTGGGGAAGAAGGGAGGTGCTGAATGTGTGAGCAGGAATGTGACTCAATGAATGTGCACACCAGGGGCCAGAGTTGGGGACAATGTTTTTTTTTAAATGAGACGTGGGCGTTATTAATGTTCCAGGTGAGGAACAGGGATGGAAAGAAGGAAAAAGAGGAAGAGAAAAAGGAAGAGATCAGGGAAAAGGGGAGAGAGGGAGGGAGGGAAGGAGGGAGAGAGGGAGAGAGAGAGAGAGAGAGGAATCAGGGAAAGAGAGAGGACAGGGGGAGGAAGTGGGATAAGATGGGGGGAAGAGAAAAGAAAAGAGATGGGAAGAGGAGAGAAGGAAACAAGAATTGAGAGAGTCCAGGAAGAGCGAATGAAAGAGTTTGTATGGGGACAAGAGGAAAAAAGCCTGCAGCGGTAGCCCTGTGGCATCCTATCCAGTCAGATCTCGGAAGCTAAGCAGGGTCGGGCCTGGTTAGTACCTGGATGGGAGACCGCCTGGGAACACCAGAAGCTGTAGGCTTGGGAGAAGGACCTGGCAACCCCCTCCCAAAACTCAATCTGCCATTGAAAACCCTATGAACAGCAGAGAAGCACTGACAATAGTGTTTCCCCTGTTGTACAGAGGGTCGCTATGAG
>VMDO01012761.1:0-12500 GCA_007922755.1 Pedetes capensis
AAATGGACTAAAAATCACATGTAATTGTTCTAACAAGATAGAAACAAAGACCACTACAGGAAAAGTTTCTATCTTAAACAGAAATGGAACCCAAGGACATATAGAAAAATACTATATAGTAAAAGATAGAGAAGACTTGGATGGGAAACTTAGATAGGAAGGGGGCAGGGGGGAAACATAGAGGAGGGTAAGGGGTAACTTATATGAATAATGCTTATCAAATTGCATATATGAAAATTGTCACAACGAAAAGCATGTCAAAATGAATCACATTATGATGTACATTAAAAATTTCTAATAAAAAAAAAAAAAAGAAAGTTTTAACCTGCATATAACAAGAGCTGGGGCCCTGGAAAGGAAATGGATGGGCAGCTTTCTAGAGTACTGATTAATGTACATAAGCAAAAAAATTCTAAGTCTGATGGGTAGAAATCTAACTTGAGTTTCCATGTAGTTCTCAGACATAAGCCAGTTCAAAGCTGAAGAATTTCTCAATGGGGTGTGTGTGTAATTGGGTTCCTTTGGAGAAGGATTCAGCAATATGTACAGAGAGGTGTAGTATACTGTGAAAATTCTTCCAAATCTCCTCCAGAGGGACCTGAGGGTATTTTTCAGGATAGGGCCCTGAGGTCCCCAGGTTTCTCTCTCAGGTGCTGATTCGGAACCTAATCCATGCAGAACCAAAAGCCACCATGGTCCACACATCAACATGGAGACATTTTGAGGTAAGTGATGGGAGAGGAAGTCTTTATGCTACTTTTATCACATCCTAAATCCACCTTGTGGTTAATTTCCCCACTGCTATGTCTTCAGTGTGTGTTTTCTCTACAACTCATATTGAAATTTAACTGCCACTGGGACAGTATTAAAAGGTGGGACCTTTAAGAAGTGTTTAGGCCCTGAAAGCTTCTCCTCATGGGTGGGACTGATGCTATTATAGAAGAGAAATTTCAGCTCCCTTTGACCTCTTTATACTTCCCTCTGCCATGTGCTAATACAGCAAGGCCATTGCCAGATGCTAGCACTTTGACTTTGGACTTCCCAGTCTCCATAACTGTGAGCCAGTAAATTTCTCTTCATTATAAGTTACCTAGTATGTAGTACTTTATTATCGCAGCATAAAACAGACAAAGACACCCACTAGTGGAACTGGAGTGGCAATAGGTATTCTTAGTAATTGGTCAAATCTCAACACTAGTTCCTTGGCCTATTGTATTTAAGACCATTATGGTAAGATCTGCCAAGTAGAATCTCTGACACTACCCCAGTATTCACCCTTAAGAAAGTAAAGTAAAGGAAAGGAATGCCAGGTCCCTGGGAATTTGCAGAGAATAGTGCTGCTATCAAAGACACGATATATATAGAGGTGGAGACTCGGGCCATGTCTCTGCTTAGGTCACCTGGGGATAACTAAGGCCCACAGACTTAACCATCTGTCAGTGAGGATTGAAATGGTGTTTTTGGTTGTGGTATCATTATTGAAGCAATGCAACAGATCTGATTGCAAAAGGGGACATTAGGTGACTGCTACAGGACAGGGGCAAGAGGAATGATGTTTGCATTCCTTGTGATTTCCTGGGTTCATCCCCTTGCCCAGAAGTCCCAGACAAATGAAAAGCCTTGGCCATCAATCAAGGTGAGACCACTGAGGACTCAGATTTTGCAGGAGTAAAGACTGGAGCTTCCTACCTCTCTAGTCAAGATGATGGCAGGGGAAAGGGGGCACATGACAGACATGGTAGAAGAAGAAAGCTGCATCATCAACTTAGGCTACAGACATGGGACTCTAGCACCTGTATGTTTGATAAAGAATTTCATTACCCCTGTTTTCTCCCTCATGTGAGGTGTACTAGGCATGGTTAAGAGAGAGGTATGACCAAATTGACCACAATACAGTCACTGGAGGGATTTTGGGGGGTCTCCTAGTGGAGGAAACCAATTATTTCTGAATAAAAGACAGTGAGGATGCTAAGGAGCAGAAAAGTGCAGGCACTGGATATTTCCCACTGTGTCTTGAGTCCTCACTCAATCATCTCCCTTCTCTGCATGCACGGTGGCTGGCTCATGTGAGCTACATGAATGGATATTCTGTCCTCTGCCTTCTAGTCCCTTTGGTCAGTGGGAGGCCCCAGCAGGGGCTCAGAGGCTGGAAAAAGAGTGAGGGGAGGTGTGGCCCACTTTGGGTTGGTCACCTACCTCCATGAAGCCAGCCCTTTCCAAGCTCCATACCCAAACTCTTGGGTACATGCTCAGCTTCCCAGTCTCCTCTATTCCAGTCAGGTCTCACTTTCAATGCTAGGTGCTGATTTCTGTTCTCTTGATTTCCCTAAACTGTGCCTATGTTTGTTTGTTTGCTTGTTTGTTTAGTAGAGAAAGGGTCTTACTATACTGCCAGGATGGCTTTGAACTCCCAGGTTCAAACACTCTTCCTGCCTCAGCCTCCTGAGTAGTTGTGATTACAGGTGCTCACAACTGTGCCTCACTACCCATTCTTTGTAAGTAGTTCCTTTATTAGATTATCCCATAGTTCCTTTATTAGATTATCCCCGTTACCTGGTTGGTGTGTCTATCTGTGTCGTGCCAGGAGCTTTCCTGTATGCCAATGGTTTTCCCATCCCACATTGACAATTCTTGGGTCCAAGATAAAGTAGACAGGGGTGTAGCTTTTGGTTTTCCTTTCCTTCCAATCAGACAGTGATCTGCAGAAGCAGGAACACTACCCCCATGCAGCATCCCCACCTCCCATCTTGCCTGAAGCTTCTGTCCATGTTCTTCTTTGTTCTCATTTCCCCACCAAGTCTTGCCCTGAGATCCAGCCTGCATGGTTACTCTACTCAGTCTACATCTTTCCATTTCTATCTCGAGCACCATGGCTCTACCATTACAAATCTCTTCCAGTTCAGTGGAAGCATCTCCAGGAGCTAGGACTCAGCCTTCCTGCCACTTTCCCTCAATTGCCTGACGGATCACTCAGAACCAATAATTTCTAAAATCAGAACCCTTGTACCCAGTTGACCACAATGTCTGACCACCAACTACACTTTGAGCCATATCAGAAAGTGGCTAATTCCTTCCACTTCCTGGCAGAATTTCCTGACATCCTCCTATTCTCAAATATTTAACATTTGCCCTGCCTAGTACCGGCCAGACACCCACATACTCCATGGATAGACAGCTTCAAGGCATAGCAGTTCTGCAGTAAATAAAATGGCATGTCAGGAAGCATGCTGGAGACTATAAAGTCCTAAAGATGAGAGATGCAATGTGGATTATTTGTTGAAGATACTAAGTGACCACCCTGTACCCCAGAGTTTGGGTATTTGAAATATCCTTTTACATAATTGATATTTGTAATGTGACAGTGAAGAAACCACATATATTTATCTTTTGTGAGTGTCATTTTCATGTGCTTTCCTAAAAGTTCATTAGGAAAAGCCCCAACTTTGAATCCATGTGGATAGTAGAAACATTCTGCAATTCTGTCTGGGGCAGATTGGATGTCCACAGCTCACTAGGAATGAGATGTGCACAATGGTGTGCACACAAGTGTGTGCTTAGGGCAATAAATGCTGCCAGGTAGAGAGAGAAGACAGCAGAGGCTAAAGATTTTTGAACTACAGATTAAAGAAAGAAATTTTGGCAGAGAGTCTGTTAGGAAACTAAATGATGTCCTTGTCTGAGTAGGGTTAAACAGAGGTGACCAGGGCATGGGGAACAGTTCCAGGCCAGTGCAGAGTCAAGAAGGGGAAAAAAATCACACTCTTAGGTCTTAAAGAAGACAATGTTTAATGATATAGGGGTTACAGAAGTTAACTAATGACATGAAACTTCGTTTGTACTTAGAGGTTGTACTTATTTTAACCATTGCTACTGGTAATTCAAGGTTTATGAAAAGAGAAATAATAAAAATAGGGATAATAACAACCATGACATTGAACAGTAAGACATATTAAGCACTTACTGTGCACCATGTGCTGTTCTAAGCCCCGTACATGTATTAATTCATTGAATTCTGATAACAACCATCCAAGATATGTTGTATTATTGTCCCTACTTCCCAGGGAAATAAAATGAGGCACAGTAGGACTGAGTGATAACTCACCAAAGCATGCTCATCCAGCAGATGTTGGAGCCAAGGGCTCAAGTCTGTGTAGCCTAGTTACAGTGTCTTTGGGGATCTGTGTGCTAAACTAGTTCACATGGAATTTTCTTACTACATTATTTGTTTGTTTATTTATTTATTTATTTATTTATTTATTTGAGATAGGGCCTTGCTATATAGCCTAGGCTGGCCTTGAACTCCCAGTACTAGGACTATAGGTGGGCACCACTCCACCTAGTAAGTTTTCTTACTAGTTTTATTTCTGTAGGTAAAACTAAGGAAGTGAATCATCTGTTAGATTTTTGTTACTTATGTCTGAAAAAAACCCTTAGTTGTTTATCTTACACTGCAATCATAGCTAAAAGCAAGGTGAACAACTGTTCCGAATTTCCTGGGACTGAATGTTTCTGAGGACTTGAGAGTTTTATCACCAACACTGGAAATGTCCCAGGCAAACCAGGATGATAGGTCATCCTTTATGCTATTTCAAAGGAATAAATTTACCTCTGTGGACTCTTGCTGGTTTATTTTGTTTTGGCAACAAAAACATCACCAGGGCAATTTCTACATTTTGTCTCTGGAATCAACTAATACTGAAGTGTAAGTGTAATGGCCATCATTTGTTTTTCATTAGGCCGTGGCTTTCTTCCCAGGCATTCTGGGATAATTTGCTTTGTTGTTTAATGGAGAGAAGAGGGCAAGGGGATCCGCAGGCTCTTTAACCCTCTCCAGGTGGGGGAATGTAGACACAGCTGGGGGACAGAGAGGTCTGACACAGAAGAGAAAAGCCTTTAGGGATGGCAGAAACCTTCTTGGATGCCAGGGCTCTACTTATAGGAGGTCCAACCTCTCTGACCTTGTCAGAACTTCCATTATAGTGCAGCTCTCGACAGTAGGACCTGAAAGAGGACCCTGTCTACTGAGGACACATGGCAAAGGCCTGGATGTTGACATGCACCTTCTTGTATCCATCAGACAATGCACACTGTGGTAGCCTTTCTATTCTTTGAGTTATTCAAGAGTGCAGTGCCTGGCCCAGCCAATGCCCTGGATTTCTTCATGGTAATGGGGCCATTGTTTCCTGTCTCTCTCATCTCTCCACAGTGAAGCACCAGACAGTCTTGCCCATTTGCCTTGTGCTTTCTTTGTCACTTGGCTCCCTGCCATCTGCTAGAATCTTTTCCTTCATGTGAATGACTTAGTAAACACACATTAATGCCAGCCTCTCTGTTGAGATGGCACTGCCTCAGCCCCAAGCACGATCTCATTTTCTGTAACAGTTCAATCACCCTGGGCAGCAGAAAGTCCCCGCTTGCTGGCTCATTACATTTTATCAGACCTGGCAACAGTTGGAAGTAAAGTGAGAAGTGCTGGAGGGCACTCATTTCCTAAGCCTCCATTTGGACCCACTAATGATCTGCAGTATCTGGGCTGAGGCATGTAGATTTGCAGAAATAAGCCTTAATGACTGCTAATTTCAAGTGACATCAACAAAGCCACTTGGTCAGAAAAGAGCTACGCAGATGTACAGCCTATAACGGGGATGCTTCTTTAGAATTCAATTCTTGTTTAAAAACTAAACAATAAATAATTGGGAAATGAATCAGCTGGGACTGGGAATCATTTGTGTAGAATTCTATCTACATGAAAAGAAGCTATGCACCAGAACGAGAAACTCTGGTTGTCTGGTTGTCGTAGCAAACTAAATCATCCAGAGTGTGATCACGGAAATGGAACTCTGCACCATTTCCTGACATTTCCATACCTCCTCTGTGTGAGAAATCAGCTCTGAAATCCAAATGGCTCCTGGAGGAAAAAAAAAAAAAATATATATATATATATATAAATATGAAGCTGAGGATTATCTTCTCTCTATCACTAGAGCTTTACCACTTTGAAAGAGGCATAATTAAACCATTTAAAACCCCATTCTTAATCTATCATAGAGCCATAACAGTCCAATTCTTCTTGTGGGTGAACTAAAGTCTGCTTGAAGGTCCTTGCTTATAATTATTTTTACCATTATCAGCATAATCGTATTTCTAAAACCTGGTATTTACTGTTGTGATCTATTACCTTCACTCCCAACCATCAGCTGGCTCCCCATTATGAAGATGAGCCTGGAAGGAAATTGAGCCTTTTCTAGGAACTAATAAAAGACCATCTCTTCCATAAGTGGTATGTGTATTATGTTTGTCATCATTTGGCTGGAAGAGACTCTGGGAAATGGGAGGGAGATTATTACACAAGAATACATATCACAGGGAGAAATAAAGATGTGTCCATCAGTTCTGTGTTCTATCCCAGAAACTTGATGATACAGGTCCAGTGATGTTCATTTATTTGCTTGGAGAGAGGGAAAAGGGAGTGAAGGAGAGAATGAGAGAGAGAGAGAGAGAGAGAGAGAGAGAGAGAGAGAGAGAGAGAGAGAGAGGAGTGTTGGAAAGTGGCTCAGCCTGAGAAGCCAGCATCATTGTGCTGGCCCCTGGTGTGGCCCTGAAGATAATTGCTTAAGATCTCACCATTATCTTATGATTACAAATATGATGGAAAGGAATCCTGGCATTGCCTTGTCTGGCAGATTCTCCAATCTGAAAAGAGGAGGGAGGTTTCTTTTCTTAGTTTTGCTTAGTGGGCCAAAAAAACTGTGCCACAGGTCCAAATTTAAGGAGGGTTTAGAGGATATTGCCTTATGACATACCAGATGGTTCCCAGCTCCCAATAATTGGACTTAAAATTTCTCGACTTCACTATAGTGCAAAAGTAATGCACAGTCAGGAGAAACTGTATTTCAAATCTTGAACTGGCTTTTTCCCAGGTTGGCCATATGTGGAACAACACTGTGTGGTGATGTTGGGCAGAGACAGTGCGCTCAGCTCCTGGTCAGCCTGGTGATCACAGGGGACACAGCCTGCCTTCCAGTGTGTGCTGTGGCACTGAGCTATGGGGCTCTCTGGCTTTAGTATTTTAAGTGTATTTTTGACTTAAAGGATTTTCAGCTTTTGATGGATGTATCTCAACATAACCCCATCATAACTTGAGGAGAACCTGCATTAACTTACTTATTCCCTGCTTACTCCTCTTTCATGAACTCCTCTCAGCTCTGCCCTTGGGAAGGTGGAAGGACAGCTGTGAGTGACATGAGGATGAGGGAGGCATGGGGAAGGGGCAGTGGACAGAGTGGTCTCATCTCAGTTGTTCCATCCTTCACCCCAGGCAAAGGCTGAAACCAGACCAGCCTCTTAAGGCAGCTCCAATTGCTGCCTGCAGGGGGCCTCACTGCTCAGACCTGGCTTTCCTCCCACAGTGGCCTCCCCACTCAGTGTTTATGCCAATAGTCCCAATCTGCCTGCCACCACATACCTTGACCTCAGAAACCTCTTCCCTGCCACATTTCCATCATGACACTTCTCTTACCCACAACTTATTGGTTAGTGTACTAGTAAAGTCCAAACTGAGCATCATTTTCAACCTTTCCTAGGTGCTGCCAACTTACTTCTGTAGCTCCACCATGCCCAGGCAAGCTATAAGACAACAAACCTTTCTCAACACAGCCCTTCAAATGCCCATGGCCAGTGATGTGTGTTCAGAAGAAAGCTTGCTCAGCAAGGATTTCTTGGACCTTTGTTCCAGGCACCTCTGCTAGGTCCTGCGGACACAGCAGACACAACAAATCATGACTTGATAGAAATCAGACAGAATTATTGCTTAATGTCAGATAGGGTAAATAACTGCATTGAAGGAAAATTAAGGCAGAGTAAGGAAATGGAATTCCCTGGAGGAATTACTTCGCCGGTAGTAGGCAAAGAGGGCCTCCTAAGGAGGAGACCTGTGAGCAGAGAACTAACAGAAGTGAGGGAACCAGCCAGGCAAACGTCTTGGGGGAGCGCCTTTGAGGCAGAGGAAGTAGCAAGCACAAAGGCCTCCTTCCTTCTCTTTCTCTCTGTCTCCCTCCCACACCTAGAGCCCAGGGAATGAAACCAGGGCTCCAGGTGCTGGTAGGTGTGCCCTTGCCTTGGGCAGGCTGGATTTGGCTCTCCATCCTAGTGCTAATGCTGCCTGTCAACGGCACAGGGTGGATCCTAGAGTTCATTCTCTTACTCCTAGCTGGGACAACCCTAGCCAGTTCCGCCTTTGGGGGTTTCATCTACTTTCATCTAGTCCCTGCCTCACCTCCTCTCCTCAGTTTGAGTTTGCTGCTTATGAAATTGAAGATGGGTCTCAGGGTGGTGCTGACCGTCAGCACCCACAATAGCAACATACCCAGAATCCGCACTGACTTGGCTTCTTTACAATGAGGTGTATTTTGTTTCCACATTACTGAATCCATCTGGAGTCGATTTTAGATTTCCTGGTGATATTATTGCATGATGAAGGCTCTTCAGGTGTATGTATCTGTGTGTCGGAAGGCTCAGAGTGGTTGGAGAATGGATGTGGATTATAACCTCAAATATTGATCTCTACTTCTCAGAACAAATTACATCCAAATCTTGAAATTCTTAACCTTTCTGCTTTTACCAAGGCTGGAAAATCTTTCTTTACCTTTCAGTCCAGGCTTTTAGGGTCTGCATTCTTCCCTCTGTCCTTTCTAATATCTGAAGAATTCTAACAGAATTCATACTTTGTTTTCTGTTTTATTCAAGATAGGCTGATTTTTCACCAAAACAAAGCAAAATCTAAGTGTTTTAAAGTGATCACACTGTAATTCTTGCTCAAGTCACAGTCCCGATGGGTTGGGCACAGGAACTAAGGATTTTCCATCCTAGCAGAACATCTTCAATCCATGACCTCCAACAGGCACCCAAGAAGGACAGAGAGAGTGGAGAATCTGCTTGGGCTGTTCAGGGCCAGGCCTGAGAGTGTATATATAATTTCTAACCATGCCCCCTTGGGAAGAACTCAGGGGCCTGTTTGCTTGTCTAATGGGGACACTGGCAAGTATAGTTGAGTTATCTGCCCAGGAAAGAAAGGGACCCATGTGGTGGGCACATATATAATGCCTCTGCTGCATTTGTTGATGCTTCCTTTTGATTATATTTTGCCTTATTATTTTCAGAGGTGCAGAAGTGTTTCAAGGGATCTCAGAAGTTCAAATCAAACATCCCATTTTTAGATGAGGGTCAGAGGAACAAAGGGATTTTCTAGGTGTGCAGTTCAGACTAGAATGTTGCTCTTTAGATCCCTGGTCTAGGGCTTACATTCCTAGTTTGTACCTGATTAAGAGACTGTACACTCCTTGAGGTCAGGGAGAAGCCTTTAATCCCAGCCCATAGAACCTAAGTAGCTAGGGAGTAAATCCTCATAATTGATCAGAGGTGAAGTTCCAGGGCACAACTTTTCCTTGTCAAAGCTGAAACTCTAAATGAGACTTCTGTATATAGAGGGAGAAGTGAAGGAAGACACATGGCCATATGTCACAAACCTAAGATGCCATGTCTGAAAGATGTCACTTCATTTTATCTATTTATTTATTTATTTATTTATTTACTTACTTACTTACTTACTTACTTACCTATTCATTTATTACAGTAGTCAGGGCTGAACCCAGGGCCTTGCACATACTTTCCAAATGTTCTACCACTGGGCTGTATCCCCAGTCCATTTTTAAACTTATTTATTTGTTATTTTGAGATAGTCTCACTAAGCTACAAAGACTGCCTCTAGACTTGAACTCATGGTCCTCCTGCCTCTGCCTCCGTGTCACTGAGATTACGGGTGTGTGCCACTGCCCACTGCACCTGCCTGCCACTTTATTTTATATGTGAGAAAAATGGTCTCAGTTAACTATGACAAAATTTACTTTCTTAGCACATAGAGTTATTCTTTTATACTTATTAACAACATTTGTATTGGTTCAATAAGACATAGAATTTGTTTGTATGGCATTTTGAGATAAAGTCTCACTATGTAGTCCTGACTGGTTGGGTACTCACTGTGTAGACCAGGCTCTCTTCAAATTTGCAGCAATCTTCCTGCCTCTGACTCCTGAGTGCTGGGATTACAGGTGTGTACCACCCCACCTGGCTTGACATAGATTTTTTATTGTGATAAAAATATATAACGTAAGATTTACCATTTTAAGTGTGTGGTTCAGAGGCATTAAGTACATTCATGTTGTGTAATCATCATCCGCATCCATCTCCAGAACCTTCTCATAAACTGAAACTCTGTATACATTAAACATAATTATTCCCTATCCTTCTCCTCTATCTAGCCCATGGTAACCAGTATTCTGTTTTCTCCCTCAATGAATTTGTCTATTCTAAATATTCCATAAAGTGGAGTCATACAGTATTTGTACCTTTGTGACTCGATCACTTCACTTAACATGTTGTCTTCAAAATTCATCCAAATTGTAGCATGTCTCCAAATTTCCTTCCTTTTTAAGATGAAACAATATCTCATGTGGATATACCATGGTTTACTTATCCATTCATTGGCAAAGGACACTTGGGTTTCTTCCATCTTTTTATTATTGTAACTTATGTTGCTATGAATATGGATGTAAAAATATCTGTTGAAGTTGCTGCTTTTAATCCTTTTGGGTATATACCCAGAAGTGGAACTGCTAGCCTACATGGTAATTCTATGTTTAATTTTTTTGAGAAACTGAATATTATTTTCTACAAGGGCTGTGTCATTTTACATTCCCATTAACAATGTACAAGGGTTCTAATTTTTCTAAATCTCCACCATTTATAATTTTCCATTTTCTGGTTTGATTTCTTTTATAATAACCATCCTACTTAGGCTTGTGCTGTGGTTTAGTTCTGTTGGTAGAGTGCTGTTCTGTGTGCTATGAAGCCCTGGGTTCCATCCCTAGCACTGCAAAAATGGAACAAGGAGCCAGGCATGGTGGTGCACGCCTGTAATCCCGGTGACTCAGGAGGCAGAGGCAGGAGGATTGCAAGTTCTAGACTAGAGGCAGTCTGCCTAATTTAGCAAGACCCTGCCTCAAAAAGTTAAAAAAAATGGGCCAGGATGCAGCTCAGTTGTCTAGCACTTGCAAAGCATGCAAGCATGAGGCCCTGGGTTCAACCCCCAGTACTGAAAAAAAAAAAAAAAAAAAAAAGGAAAAAGGACCTGACAGGCCACACCTGAAACAATCCTGAAATAGCCATTGAAAACTCTGTGAATAGCAGAGAAGCACTGACACAGCATGGGGCACAGCATAGTGTTGGGGAGTGTTTTGTTCTGTTGTACACAGGATTGCTATGAGAGGGACCTAACTCGATAGAACCTAACAACAAAAGTTAGGCGTAGGTTGTTATCACATATCACTCTTGTGATGCATTAAAAATAGAAATTTAAGTAAAATTAAACTTCAAGCATTCATGAGGTGTCTTCACATTTACTTCGGCTTTTCTGATTTGATACATGGCTCAGAGAAAATGGCATTTCCTATCCTATGTTATGCTCTCTGCTGTAGGGTCATCAAAGTCACTAGTGATGCAGCACTTTCTAAAGAAGCCCTAAAAGACTGGTGCTGGGCTCCTCAGGTGATGTTCTCTCTGCAGAGTCAGTCCATAGGTGACTCCTGCTTTGAGGATGTTGCTAAATATGCCTGGTTTCTCACCTTCCCTCCATGCCCTGATAGCGGATAGGTGTCAGATCAGTGTTCTGCTGCGATATCTGGGCTTTTTGTCCAGGCACCTGACCTTCATTCTGCATGTTTTGATGCCGGTGCTCTCTATGGCAATGCCTGCCATGGCAATCACAATTACACGATAGCCACTGGTAAAGAACATAAGAGATCATTGGTTGCAAGGTGGATCTTAATTCCAGAAAAATTAAAATAATGGGAGAAAAAGCATAAGTCTTAGAAATGATTATATATATTGATAAAGTATAGTAGGTGTTATGTTTTGCACATGGATCACCTAATTGGAAGATTCTGCTATAGTCCAGCCCTCTTCTTTTGAAATTACCATTTAGTCACTTGGTTAGCAGGGCCAGGGGGCCATAGCCCACCTCATCAAATGAGACTAGTCCCTTTTCCACCTGGACCCACGTAGGTAGGATTCATAGTGCTGTTGCCACACATAGAGAAGGCACACTGGGTCCCCAGGGGGTACCGCTAGTGTTACTCTCAGGAGGAAGGCACATGTGCTCCTCCTTATTATCTGCCCCCTCATCTCACTAGGCACCTTGAAGCTTTAAGCTCTTGGCTCCTAAAAAACTGGCTTCATGGATGCTACCACTGGTGCAGCCTCGTAGAAATCCACCCTCAATAGGGACCTGGGCTTGTGAAGTGACATGCTGCTCTCATCTGCTTTAAATTCATCATAATTCTTTGAACTTGCATTTTGTAAATGACATCCAATAGGACAATGAAACATGTATTTGAGCAGAGGAGAAATGCATAAGAAAGCAACACCCCTTATATTTTAGTATTTTT
>VMDO01012761.1:17500-49071 GCA_007922755.1 Pedetes capensis
TTTTGGTTCATGGTTTCAGAGATTTCAGTCCATAGATGCCTGGCCCTGTGGTGGGAAAGTACATCATGGTGGGAATTCCTGGCAGAAGAAATTTGTTGAGCTCATGGTGGCCATGAAGCAAAGGGAAAGGCAGGAAGGGGCAGAATCCTACCATCTCCTTCAAGGGTACACCCCCAATGACCTAACTTCTACCCACTAAGCCCCTCCTCTTAAAGGTTTTTATCTTCACTCAATTGCACCACTGGCTGAAAATCGAGCCTTTAATACATGGGTCTTTGGGGGCATTTAAGATCCAAACCATAGCATGGGGCTAAGGCATAAGAAAAGGAACCAGTGCTGTTGGAGCCAATGAGAGCTAGATTTGTGGGACCTGGTTACAATTAGAGGCTTGGTACCAAAGTATGGCAGGAGTAAGAAAGAAACACTCCAACTTCTCTCTCCTTCTTCCTGCCCTCCAATCTCCTGCTTGTTTTTCCACCAGCTGAATCCAACCAGAAAGCAGCCAAAAAGGGTGCCAAGGTGATGCATCATCCTTCAGAGGCCAGCCTTTTGGGGAGCGATCTTAGCAAAAGAGGCGAGGGAAGGGGTCTGGGTGGGGAATGAACAGAACAACTAATGTAGATTCTTTGCAAGAGGTTACCTTGGAGATGAAACTAAAGCAGGGAGGAAAAATGTTGTTTCCAAAAATTTTTGCTTCATTTGGTTTAAAGATTTTTTTGTTATTGTTTGGCTTGGATGATTTCTCATTTTTAAAAAGTGTATGTGGAAGTTGGTGCCTTGTTTGCAGTTATAATTCCATGTAAACATGTTTGTGGAACCAGCTGCCCTTTGAAAATCATGGATATATGCTTGCTCACTAAGGCAGAGGATCTTGACAATTAGCATTGGGAGTGAAAATCAAACAAAAGTACTCAGTAGTTTAGGGGGTTTGTTTTGTTTCAATTACTGAGTGCATTAGCTGGTGTTTAGGCATCCACAAGGGTTTATGTGGTTGTTTTCATTACTGTAGGCAAGGTTGGAAACTACCTTTGCAATCAATCTAGATTTCCCTGCCGCTCTAAATTAAAGAGAAAACTTGCATAAATGTCTTCCTCTCAAGAATAATTTTCCTAAAAAGTGAAATCTGGATTGGTTCTGTCCTTCTGTATAGTCATACAAAAGAAGGAATATTCATAAAGATTTGATTCTTTCACCCACTGCAGGAAGAACAGTAAGGGAGTTGATCTCTGCCCTCTGCGGAATGAACATAATGGTAGGTTGAGAGGGACTTGGATGCCTATCATCCAAATTGGGCAGATTTAGAATGCGAAATTTGGAGCAGACGCCTTACTGTGATTTAGTTGGAAAAATCTCAGAGCCTATGTTTAATCTACACAGATCGAAACATCTGCTTGAAAAATGAGACCAACAGTTGTGTATTTTGTTAGGGGTAGGTATTGTGTACGTTCCCAGCTATGGTTGGATGGGCAGACACACCTGGTGACCACATTGAAGGGGCTCAGGATGGTGCTGTTATGCATAAGGTGCAGTGAATAAATCACAGACATCTGCCATACAATGTGTTACCTATAATTAGCACACAGCATTATGTATTTCAACATTTGTTAAGAAAGTTGCTGGATGCCATGGTGCACGTCTGTAATCCCAGTAGCTCAGGAGCTTGAGGCAAGAAGATTGAGAGTTCGAAGTCAGAAGCAGTCTGCACAAGTTAGCAAGACATTCTCTCAAAATTAAAAAAAAAAATTAAAATGAGTTGGGGGTGTTGTACAATGGTAGAGGACTTGCCTAGCATGCTTGAGCCTCTGGGTTCAAACCCCTAGCACTGAAGAGAGGGGGGGGAGAGAGAGAGGAAGAAAAAGGAGAAAGAAAAAGAGAAAGAAAGAAAGGAAGAAAAAAGGAAGGAAGGAATAAAAAAAGGAAGGAAGGAAGTTTTGTGTTCTTAACACACACATCTAGCAATGAGAAGACAGAAAAAAAAAAGGGAGAGAGAAATCTTTAAAAAACTTGAAGGTGTCAAAGGTCCTTTTAAAAGGCTTTAGTGGGAGTTTATGCTAAAAAGTGTTTTGGCCTGGGAAGTTTGATTGATTTCCAGTTCTCTACTGGTTTATGTTAATGCAGGGCCAACTCCTGGAAGATATTCTCTGCATACTGACATTCTTATTTATGACCATATCATATGTATTCCAAAAGGATATGCTCAGAATCAGATGCCTCTAACCACCAGTTAGGGAGGAGTGTGGAGAACCCCTTGGACATGGAGTTGAGGGACCTATGCTCTAGTGCAGGGCTTTCGACTGTGGGCAAGTGATTGAGACTCTTTGTGTCTTTTTTTCTTCTTCTTCTTTTTTTTTTTTTTTTTTTTTGCAGTACTGGGGTTTGAACTCAGGGCCTCATGCTTGCATGCTTTGCAATTGCTATCACACTGAGCTGCACCCTCAGCCCATTTTTTACTTTTTAGACAAGGTCTCACTAAGTTATGCAGACTGCCTCTGGTCTTGAACTTGCAATCCTCCTGCCTCTGCGTCCAGAGTCGCTGGGATTACAGGCCTGTGCCACCTGGCTTGGCTCCTCTTGGTGTCTTGAGTTCTCAATAAGTCCATGAAGGTGAACACCCTGCCTCACTGGCTCACTGAGGGTCAAAGGGGACAGTGCAAGAACATGCTGAGGTGCTTTAAGAAGCACAGGGGATCATATGAAGGCACCCTACCATTCTTTTGCCTTCTGGCTATTTGCTAGGCACACGGGGTATGACCTGGCTTGGATTCAGGGGACTGAGGGAATTAAAAAGGACAGGGCTCACCACCAGCAGTGTAGGGAGCTTTATGGAGGCCAGCATGAGTGGAGGTCATAGGAGGAGGAAGGCGGGTATCCTCCCTAGCTAAAGGTGTTAACACCTCCTGGGTAAGATGGCATGTGGTAAGAACTAGGGAGACCTCTGGACTACAGCAGCCTGAGCTGGGGTGCTTTGCTTCCATGCAAGTTAGTTGCCCTGAAGAAAGAGTCTATGAGTAGGGGTCTCCTCAGCAACCTGAAGGGATGGTCAAGGGGAGGTGGGTCTGCTGTACTTTGGCCCATGCACCTCTTCCTCCTCACCTCCCAACCCCAGTGTCCTTCTAGACTCCTGGCAGGGTTCTGAGGTTACTCACGTGTTGTCTTTTGGGGTCTTTTGCCTCTGTAGTCAAGAGCACTACCCTTCCTCTTCACTTCTCCAGCCTCCAATGCCTCTGCCTACTGTGGGGCTTGGAACGTGGTATGGCCTTTGCACGTTTTTAAGTTTGGCTCTGACCTCAAGGTCTTTTGCTAATGTCAGTCACTTAGTTAGGGGTCTGATTGCCAATGTTGGGCCCACCTCTCTCATTCTACATAATCCTTGCCATGTGCATTGGCTAGAACAAGGGCTCTCTGTGTTAAACTTAAAAAGGATTAAATCCTGAAAGAAGGATGCTTGGAGTCTGGCAATGACCCTAGTCTTATAACTCCTTATTTTTCATTTCAATATCGTCAAGTGGGGCCTTCATTTAAACTCCCGAAGGGCTGAGATCACAATGGTCTTCCCATATATCCTGATTAGATATCAAAACTGGTATTCCCAGGCCCTCGGTGGGAATTTTGTCCCCATCTGGCCTGTGTCCAAGAAAGCTGAGAGGAATCCTTTCCTTCCCATCCTTGGACACATTTGTGAGTCCCAGTCCTGGAGTTGCCATGAAATCCAGGATGCTACAAACTCCTCCCTGCACTTGGGGAGTCTGGATGGATAGCATTAGCCAAATATGCTGTCCTTTCAATTTATCCTGTAGATTTAACTTCAGACCAAGACAAATATGGAGTTTTGAGCTCAAACCTATTAAAGGGATTTATGTGTAACTAAAAATAGAGGAAAATTCATTACATTCTTTTCTTATAAGAAGCTGGATTTGCTTTGCCAAATGTGTCTTAGAAAATGCATCTCTCTCTCTTTTTTTCCCCTGTCAATAATTATATTTGCTGCCATTCCCAGCAGGGGAGATTGTCCATTAAATAATCACAATATAAGGGAATCCTCCATGAAATACCATCTTAGCTCAGGAGTACACAGGTACACCTTGCTTTTGACAATGGAGATATTCTTTGAAGTGACTTTTCAGTAAAGCAACTAAGTACCAGAAACGCACCAGAAGGGAACCTGAAAGGGGGGCTGGCTCAGGAGTGGAGAAGGTGAGCCCAGGTGGAGGAGGGGCCCAGCTTGTGCTGGGACTAGCTGTGGCTCCAGGAAGGCCCCCACCAGCAAAGCCAGGAGCTCAGCAACTCTTCCCCACCCTCCCTTTTTCATCTGCTTTGCACCATTATCAGCCCAAGGCAGAAACAGCAGAGATGGGAATATGCCTCGGAGATGATCATAGAGCCAACAGGAAAACAGCCTTACTTCATGGACAATTTACAGCACTGTCTGAAGCACAGTGGCTTCTGTCATGTAAGAGACAATGGGTTCAGTTTTGGGGAAGGCATTTCATGCTAGAAATTTCTGTGCTGAGCTTGAGAAGCTGTCTTTTAGACTGACAAATTGCTTATATAACCCAGAGGTCAGCTGGGGCCTCTCTGCTGTCGGAGTTGAGGAATACTTGGCTTCATCCTGCACCTCATCTCCCTAGCCATGACAGACCAGTGGCCTCCTGTTAGCTCCTGCTACTCCATGTTTACTCTCATCTGATTCCACCCACCTTGAGCACCCATGTCCTCTGCCCTCTGGTGGGCTCAGATTTGGACCCTGCCTAGGTTTCCCCATTGGAATCTACCTACACAAAAGCCACAGGAGCCAACCTGAGGACCTGCCTGGAAGTGGGGTTGGTGTTTGGGACAGCACAGGGCATGTGACACCCTCCATAGCTCATAACTTCCAAACCTCCCCTCACAGTGCCTCCTTTGGTGGTTGCTATGGTGTTAGTGTGGCTTGTCCCCCACATTCAATGCTAGAAGCTTCGTCGCCAGTGTGATAGTACTGAGAAGCAGTGGGTCTTTCAGAGGTGAGACCTAGTGGAGGGTGATTAGGTCTTGGGGGCATCATCCTTAGAAGGGATTAATGCTTGTCAGGTGGGACTACACTATTACCCAGAGAGTAGGTTGTTATAAAGCAAGTTTGGCATGTTTGGTTTTCTTCCTTGCTTTCTCTCTTACTATGTGACTTTTCTCGCATGATCCCACTATCTGATGCCATTTACCATGAAGCCTTTACCAGAAGCTGATATTGGCACTATGCTCTTAGACCTCCAGAACTGTGAGCTGAATGAACTTTTCTTTTTAAAGTAGTCAGCCTCAGGTATTTTGTTACAACAATATAAAGAGACAAAGAGAGTTGTGATGAAAATGTTTTAGGACTAGCTGAAGGAGATAGCTGCACAGTTTTGTGAATATACTAAGTACTACTGAGTTTTACATTTTAACATGGTTAGTCATATGTGAATTTCCCCTCAACAAAAACAAGAACTAAGATACCTGCTGTCAAGCCCTTCTTCCAGGCAGAGCCCAGCCCCCACCCTTTAGTCCTCCTCCCTCTCTCAGGCCCAGCTAGTCCTCCTCTGTCTGGAGTGCCTACCCTTGCCCTCAAAAATGTCATCTTTATGGAGACTGGCCAGAAATGTGATCTGTCCTCTTTGTAGGGCAGTGACATTTCTGCCTGTCCCATTGACTTAATAAGGAACAATGAGGAAGGGCTTGGGTACAGAATGTTTATTTTTTCATGAGCCAATAGTGTCTGTATTATTCTGTCTCCCAGAGGACTGGGCTCCAGAGAGTAGGACATACAGCTCTCTTGGCCCCTGAGGTCAGTGCAAGGCTCTGGAGTTAGTCTACACTGGATGGTAGCCTGCCTTTGTATCTTCCCTGCTCATGACCTTGAGAGAGCCCTCTGCCCCTCCAGCCTCTGTTCACTTATGGAGGTAATAGCAGTAGTTGCTCCATATGGTCATGGGAAATACAAGGTCATGAGAAGTGGCCAGAATGAAGAGAATGATGGATAAGGTTAGAGGTCATGGTTTCTGCTGCCCCAGAGTAAGACCAGAAGAATTACTTCTCTAGTGGAGCTTTGATCCAGAGTTCCCATAACATTACCAAACATATCCACCTTTATGCTCAGCATTCCCAGGGAACCTGTGCAATATAACTCTGATACTGGGGTCCCTGGGCCCGCAAGGATGCCTGGTGAGTAGGCAGCTTGAAGTCTCTGGATCTTAGCATCAAGTGTGTTGCAATTCAACTGGAATTTTCTTAATTGCTCATATTGTATTAATTGCAGTTTACAAAACACTTTCTTGATAATTTTCTCACTTGTTTTCACAAGCGCCCCAGGAAGCAGATTTCATCCCCATCTTTACAGATGAGAAAGCTGAGACTCAAAAAGGTTAAGTGACTTGCCCAATGTCACAAGCAAAGAGCAGAGCCCAGAGTCCAAGCCAGGCATTCTGACTCCCAGTGGGACCTACCAGGCAGGAGCTCTGTCCACAAAGACAAGGTCTTCCTTAGCTGACCATCGCCATGGGGTGAAGACAATTTCCTCATCACTCTGTTTGTCTGCTTGTGTTGCTATAACGGGGAGTCTGGGGAGACTAACAAAGGAAGATTCACACATACCCTGCCCTCAGGGAGATCTCAGTCTCCAGGAAGAAGGCCAGGGCTCTGCGGCTCTTGTAGTTCTTCATGGTCAGGGGGGTGGCCAAGGAGAAAGCTCTAGGCAGAGTCAGGGAACCAGGCTCTGCAGTTGTTGGACAAATAGGCAAGGGACTTGGGCTTGTTTCTCCACAGCTCAGTTTCTCATCTGTCAAGGAGAGATCATCTGCGTACCTACCCAATAGCCTTATGCTAAGGATTAAGTGAGGTACAGCTATGCCATATGTTTAGTACAGTGTCTAAAATTGTTATTATCATCTACACAGGCAAGCTCTGTTCCACATTGACCATTTTCGGTAACAAGCAAATTGCACATTAGCTGATACTACTTATTTTGTCCAATTATTGTAACCTAGAGGATTAAATGCTTGACACGCAATTAATTACTCAAGGTCAGATGGCCTTTATCTGTAAAGTGCTAAAAGCATGATCATAATGAGTGGCAGATGTCACAATTATACGTTGAGAATTTTTTTAACTCTCAGGTACAAAAGAAATTTAGAGGAGGAAGGTTTAATTGTAAAATGATTTTTTTCATCTAGTATTTCATTTAAATATCAGATACATGTACATTTATATGTCATATATATGTGAGTATACATAAATGTATATAAATGTCAGATATGTCAGTATATGGCAAGTATATATGTAGGCATGTGTATATACTGCATGCATAAATGTATGCTATATGTGTAGATGTGTATATGTACTTATATATCTGGTCATTATAGACATGTATCTTGTTTGTTGTTAGTCCGGTCTGACTCATAGCAACCCTCATAGGGGTTTCAATGGCTGTTTTGAGATTTCTTCAGGAATGGATTGTCATTTCCTTCTCCTGTTTTTGCTGTGCTGGGGATTGAACCCAGGTCCTCAGAGAGCACATGTATATACACAGATATGTTTTTGTTGTTAGGTGCTGCTGGGTTGGTGTCTGACTCATATCGATCCTACATACAATAGACGAAACACTATTATCAGTGCTTCTCTGCTATTCATAGGGTTTTCAATGGCAGATTGATTTTTGGGAGTGGGTTACCAGGTCCTTCTCCCAAGCCTACAGCATCTGGTGTTCCCAGGAGTTCTCCCATCCAAGTACTAACCAGGACGGACCCTGCTTAGCTTCCGAGATCTGACGGGATTGGACACCAAAGTGGTACCACTGTAGGCACTGAGGGATATATAAGAAGTGAAATGTTCCACTCTCACCTTTTTGTTCATTATCCACATATGTTTTCTGGAGAAAAAGTAAAACAGAAACAATTTTCAAAAGAGAATCCTCCTCAAATAAATACCGATTATAAACCACTTTTACATGTAATGGCAAGTAATGCCATTTACATGTAACGCCATTTTTAATAAAAATGATTAATGACTAAGTGTGAATAAAATAAGGAAATGAGTAATCAGGTGGAATTTATGTTATCCTCAAGTTGGAATAAAAGTCTATGAGATGGAAAAAGGCCTTTGGGGGCTTGCTCAAGTTCTTAACCAGGAGCTGAGCAGAGTGGCTGCTCTCAGTCACACAGACGGAGTCTATTCAAAATTAACAAAATAGTTTGAGATGACTATTTTAAGTATTGTGAATTGGCAAATGGCAACTATGTAGCTGAACAGATGACTGGTTTGATTCTTAATAGCCAATTGTAAAGGAAATGGACTCCCACAGGCTTTCAGACACTGGCAGCCCTCATCGCTGAGACGGAGGTGTGGGGTACATCTAAATGTAAGGATCAGCGGCTCCCCAGGGAGAAATCATGAAAGCCCAAGTCTTATTTCCCAGCACTGTTGAACATTGTCTAGTAAATTAAGGATAAGTCTGGACCTGGGAGTGGGAGTCTGCAGTAGAGGGGTCTTGGGAATGGGAGACCCCTGCAACAGGGTGAAAATTACTAGTTTAAGTATTATCGAACAGTTTCATGATTTGAGGGTTTTTTTTTCCTCAGACAATTATATTAATTATGCTTTTTTATTTTTTGAATTTCCTGATGCTTTGACATTTTGGGGCCTAGCTGACCCTGGAGAGAGAATATGTATGTCTAGCTGTTTCCTTGATCAAGTTTTTAGTGTCTGGGCCATTGCCCTTCTGCCCCTTAAGCCCAGGACCAGGTACCAGACAAGCAAGGCCAGCTCCCACACCCCAAAGCCTACTAAAACTATTCAGATGAGCCAATCCTAAGCCTGTTTACTTTGCCTGCTCATTTCTTCCTGCAGAAGCCACAGTAAAACCTCTGGCTCAGTTTTCTTCTTGTTCTTTCTGCCTCCTGACACACTGAGATATGCCTGAATGGCCCTGCATGGCATGTCCCTTCTTGGATCTGTGAGTAATAAACCATCTTTTCAATGGCTGTCATCTTCTGATCTGCTGGACTCACCATACCTTAATAAAACTTACATTTTAAACAATCCACATCAAAATGTCCCTGCCATCAGAGTAGGCCCACCAAAATACTATGTACTGACAGCAGGCAAAGCAAAGAAGGTGAGTTTGGGCTCCATGATGCAAAGTATCTCATGCCTGTACAAGGAACCTGTCTTTCATTCCATGGACAGAGAGAGCTTCTGTAAACTCCTGAGCACAGATGCAGTAGCTGCAGGCATACTTGAGGAAGATCTATCCCATCCTACCCTGTAGGGTACATGGTGGAGGGAATAAAAAGGACATTGCAAGCAGAAAGACAAGATTTGCCAACTGCTGAAATGTGGAGAACAGCAAAGGAAGCATCAAAATGACCCAGAGCTCCCAAACTCTGGCCTCTTGAAAGACATAAGTACCCATCAGAAGGGACACTGGAAAGATGAGAAGGTCTGGATGTAGAGATCATTGACCTCTTCATTTCCTCATCACAAACAGGGTGGGTGATAGCAATTGCCAGGTGTGTGCTCACTCAACAAGTATTTGCTGAGTGTCTCCCAGGCTCTGTCCTAGGTGCTGAGGAGAAGTGGTGAGTGAACAAATGACACCTTGCTCCACACTTACGTCCCAGTGGGGAAGGTGATTATAATCATATTGCTTTTTCATTAAAGAAATTGTGACCCAGGAATTGCAGGCCAAATATCAACCCATGCCCACCTCCAGTGACTTGCTGTGCATCTCACCCTTGAAAAGACATTCACATCTGCCTCGTCAACCTCGTTCCTGCTGACATGAAAATATCATCAGAACTTTTAGCAGACAGGCCAGAGTCAGTTCTAGAGCACTGAGAAATCCATATGCACTTATTTTTCTCTTGAATTGATCCAATACATGTTAGCAGAGAGAGCCACAGGAGCCATAAGTGCAAAGCTGGTGTGAGTGAGTTCCTGGTTTGTGGAGGTGAGTTTTTTCAGTTGTCACTTTTTCCTGGCACTGAAGCCAAGATATGCTTTCCCCTGGTTCCAAGACCTTCTTCATACACCCGATGCACGCCATTGTATTTGTTTTCATTTTGCCTGCAGAATAATCGCTTCATTTCTGATTCCTCCTCTGGTGCAGTGCCTGGGAAGCACAGGGCCCACATTTCACCAGTTGGTAAATCTTGTCCTTTCTGCTTGCAATGTCCTCTTTGTGGGAGCAAAACCACAGATTAGGAACAAAGAGAAATGTGTTCTTGGGCAAAAACATATAAAGCACACTAATAGGCTGAAAGCTTTTCTAACTGTTCATCTCTCCTCTACCCTCTGAGGTCGGAGACCGGCTCATCTGTTCTGTTTTGACTGTGGGTATTTTCTTTATGGCCCTAAATGCCATAAATAGTTTCTTCAGGTTCTCTCATTAGGGACAAATTTGGGTAGATTAGAGATGGGGGTGGAGGAAGCCAAGCAGAAGGTAAAAGGTTTTCATCACTTAATAATGCCAATTTTATCATCACTTAGCATAACTTCTTTCTGCCAATTTTATCATCACTTACAATAACTTCCATTAGAGTAATAAGGCATTAAGTATATGTTGATTGCAAATAATCTGGCTACATTCACTAATTATAAGGAGACTGATATTTTTCCCTATTTAGAATGTAATTTAAAAACATCTCTACTTCCTAAAAATGGGGCATATCAAAGTGCCTTAGAGAAAGAAAATGAGATTTTTGTGTATTTGGCAAGTGCCTGATTACAAGATGAAAATAAATGGGGAATTCATCTTCAGAAATGAAGAATGTAAGCGGCTGGTTGTAGTTGATTTGCTCTTGCCTTCTCTCCCTTGGGGTCAAATTAATATGTTTACTACTGATAAGTCGTTTTATACAGCTAAAGTTGTTGATGTACAAAAGCTGTCTCAGAGACTGGGGATCTCCCCTGAACACACAGTCTTTACAGAGATTAAGTATAAATTGCCAGCCTCTGCATTTTATGAGTCTCCCATAGCTGTGAAGTGCTGATTTAAGTAAAGGATAGAGAGGCTTTTGATGCATTATATGGTCATTTAGGATTGCTATAAAATTTTGTAAGACTGTCCATTATAAACCCAGCTTTCAGGTGGCTGCCATCACTCAATGGAAATAATGACACCTCTGCTACTAGCAAGTTGCTACTTGAATATTGGCACATACGAACCAGATTCAAATTTGTTTCCAATATGATAAAATGCTGCTTCACTATTTTATAAGATTATAAATGCCCTCAGCCTCCAAACCAGGGCTGGATTTTCAGAGATGGCCTTTTTGGTCTTTCTGGAACTGGCAGTGTTTTTCTTTTAGCCACAGACATTTTCTAATCTATTTTTCAGTAATATGTTTAGGACTTTTTGATTTATAAGTAATAAAAAGTAATTCAGATTTCAATAAAATGTAAGGATAATGATAGCTTGTACCATGTTGTGTTTTCGACTACAGTAGTCCCTGCTTTATCTATGGTTTTGCTTTTCATGGTTTCAGTTATCCTGTGGTCAGCCTCAATCCAAAAATATCAAATGGAAAATCCCAGAAATAAATGATTTGTAAGTTTTAAATTGTATGTGGTGTTGAATAGCATGATGAAATCTTGCACTATCCTGCCCCGTCCTGCCTGGATGTGAGTCATCCTTTCATCCAATGTACCCTTACTGTATATCCTACCTACCCACTAGTCACTTACTAGCCACCTCAAGTATCAGATCAACTGCTATAGTTTTGGAGTGCCTGTGTTCAAGTAGCTGTTCTTTGTCATGTAGGAAAAAACATAGTATACATAGAGTTTGGTGCTACACACAGTTTCAGGAAGCCATGGGGGTCTTGAAGATAAGAGGGGCTATTGTATTTTCTTTTTTTACTCGTCTGTTTTTTTTTTTTTCTTTTTGGTACTGGGGATTGAACCCTGGGCTTCGCACCTGCTAGGCAAGCGCTCTACCACTGAGCTAAATCTCCAGCCCGGGCTATTGTATTTTAAAACAATTCTATGCTATATTTTCACTCTGTAAGAGATTCTGAGCATTAGGAGGATATATGTTATTTGTTACACTTTTAAGCAGGTGTATGTACCATTTTACAGATAAGGAATTGAAGCTTAGAGAGACCACATTACTTGCTCAAGGGCATACATCAAAGGTCAGCAGGAAGGCTAGAGGGAGCCGGGTGGCTTGATCAGCAGCCTCTCAACCATAGAGCATGAAGTATACATGACAGGAAATACAAACCACTCCATTCACTGCTAACTGAACCACAACATACTTTCACCACATCCTCCTTGAGCATGGGTCTTATATAAGAATGTGACTTTTAGTGTTAGATGCGGCCAAACAGAGCCTATGCAAAGGGCCTGTTCATTTCATGGTATCTGTCTTTGCATGGTTACCATCAAATGCAAGTGCAGAGGTACCCAAGACAGCCTAAATTTTGCTGCCTCTATGTTTGGGGCACACAGCACACTTAAGTGGCTGCAGGGACACCAGCTGTCCACCCTCATTTCTGAGGATCTTTAGGGCCACCTGCTCACTGACTGCACTTTTGGGCATCTCTCCAGTTGCTCCGGTTTATTTCCTAGAAATAATGAAAGGTGGGCATAAGTTCTGGGTCCCTGTGGGTTTCCAAAGAGCAAGTAAAATCTTAGCATACTTCAAATTCTAACACCCCTAAAGGTATAAGCATCTCCCTACTGATTGCACCTGCTACAAATGTGATATATTAAGCACCACAGACACTGTTATTATTTATAGCACATTATGTGGGCAAATCAAGATTGAGGAAGTTTACATCCAAAAGATCCTAGTCCAAGAAAGTCCAGAAACTCCTCAAGGTGGGAGTTTTTCCTCATTTCAGTCTCCCCCATCTGTATAGACACCCCGCAACTAAATTCATTCATCCTAAGTTTCTTAGGCAATTCCAGAGCTGAAGGAAGCAAGGTTTATATATTACTGGGAAAAATGCTCCCAACCTGAATTTGAACATGATTCCTGCCATGATGTTCCATCTCTTCACATTGCAACTTGCATTTTTAAAACTATAAATAGGAATTGCTTGGCTTCCCCAAATGTAAAGTCACCAAGGTAACTTGTTTTGGGTGGGGTGTATGTCTGCACATGCACACTACATCTTATCTTTGGGAGCTGAAAGGTTGTGGTAATATTTCTGTCAGTACCTTGTCGGATTATTGAATATATTTGCAAGATGCTCTCTGGAGGAAGGCGCAACATGGGCCCTACCATCCCAACGTGGACAATCTTTATATTAATAAGAATAGGGTTCTAATTATTCCAAATTCTTCTAAAATTAGGCCCAAATGTTCAATTTTCCATGTGTTCCTCTTAATTAAAAATAAAATGAAAGAGAAAAAGAAGCCATCAAAATTATATAAATAAAAGCAGATGGAATACAGTTTTGTAGGCTCTCTTCTGTAATAACATTCCCTTTAATGAAATTCATTGATTAATTTAGTTGATAAGAGCAGTGTTAAAATTAAATAAAAATTAACATACACTTGGGTAAATATTTGTAGTATCTTTCATGTGCTACCATGATAAAGGTAATTTAGCTTAAAAATAGCCATCATCTTTCTTCATAACTGATAAAGCATTACTAATTGTGTGTTAATATGGTACAATATGGGATTGAATACAGATTTTATCTTACTAACAACTCCGTTAAATTAAAGACAGCCTTGTATGACAGGAAAGATAAGTCTGTTTATTCCAAATGAGCAAATCAAATGAACAACTGTGGGGAGATGTGGTAACTAACATTTTTGATACTATTTGCGCTAACATTACATTTATAATTACTGTTGTAAGCAAAGATTTTTGTGGGATAATCTAGATAATGTTTCATTGAGAAAAGTAATACTTTAATTATGGTGTAAAAGATACTGATCTCTTCCTTTCTGTATCTGACAGGATATTTCTACAAACAAGATGCTGGGTGTGACATGATCTGACTCTGCTACAATAAAATAACCATCCCTCTGGGCTCTTTCACAGCCCAGAGCCTCTGTACAGGACACTAGGGTACCAGGGGCCAGGGATTGCCCAGACTCCTGCAGGTGGGAAATAGCACCACGGCTTCAGGGCTATCCTAGACTGGAGCCTCCTGTCAGGCACTGGGAGGCTGTGCGTGCCAGATATCCTCCTGCTCCATAGTCCTGTTCTCAGCTGTGCCCCCACCAAGCCAGAAAGGCCAGATTCCCTGTGGAGCTCTTGTGGCAGAAGGCACCAGGCTGGAGAAGCAGGAGCTAAGTCCTGCTGGAAACGGAGATGGGACCAAGCCCAGTTCCCTTTTTCACCAGGGCCTGGAAAGCTTCGCTCTGATTAACACATAATTGCTGTGGCACCATCTCCCCTGGAGGACCAGGAGACCATTGGAATGTCACTTTTGTCTGTTAATTTGTTTGTTTTTAAAATCACATGTCACAAGCTGCCTATTCAGAGGCTGTGGGTCTGCTGTGAACACGAGGCCCTGTGTGTCGATTGGTGGACATGCTCCCATGTTATCTCCCTGCCTCTAGGAGCAAACGACTCCAGCCCTACATTCAGTGCAGGGCCCCCAAGACCTATTTGTTACTGCTGCCTTTGGCCTCTCACATCACACACATAATCTGTCTTGCACGTGCTCACGCACAAGCCTGCATAAACAAGTCTGATAAGATACAGCATTAGTGTGAGCAGCCAGAGCTCATATTAAAGACTGGCTTAAAGTGAAATCAGTTTGAGAATAATTATAAACCTCCCCCAAACTATGCTGTTCAAAAAGTCAGTCTGCAGTAGCGGATGCCAACCCTATTTTTATACCAACCTGACTGAATTCTTAATACTTGGGGGAAAAATCATGGCTTAACATAAAATGGGAGATGTAATAAATAATGAACTGCACTAACAGCTTCGTGTTATAAGGAGACAGATGGAAAACTTCTCTCCCAAGATCATTGCTTCTAGAATTAGAAAAAGGGATTCTGGACATGTTCAGGGTAGATAGTTCAAGCCTGCATTTCAATGAGGCGGAAGCAATTTTTAGGATAAATGCAAGGATTTCATGTCTTCCGTTTAGGAAATAGAGCAATTATAGCATTCATCTGTTTTATCCAGGATGGAAAAAGCAAAACCCCGAACCTTAGGCTCTCCCAGCATGACTGATTCAGTCAGATGAGGGAAGACACTACTTGTGATTTATTTCCTATGGAAGTGCTACAATGCCATCATCTGTCCAGGAAAAGAAAGGAACACTCACCCAAGTGCCACGAGTCATCAGAAAACTGGAGCATTGGGAATTAAGGAATTATTTCCATGAGAAAAGCACAGCCAGCCATTGGCTCATAATGAGCTGAAAGACGAATGACCAGTTCTCAGAGACCTCAAGGTCCAATGTCTTGGCTGCAGTTGGGTTCAGCATGGAACAGATCAAAGAGTAGAATGAGGATGGGTAGTGTTGCCCCTCCTGGCTCTGCATTATCTGGGGATGGCAGACCCCTCAAGCCTGGGAAGAGGGCCATGCACAGGTGCACATAACATGGTACAAGGGGTCCCAGGAGGTTCCTTTACCCACAAAATCCTGGCCCATCTGACTCTTTGGAGTCCCCCTCCCCAGCTGCCCTCTTCACTGAAATTATTAGGCTGTGCTTCTTTTGGAGAGGCAGATCTGTGTCTCTGTATTTCTCTCCATGTTTGGGCTCTGTCTCCCTCTGCCTCCAACCCATCAACAAGGGGATTCTTTAGACTTGGCTTCTCAGCTGTTTCAAACGTCATCATCACCTTGTCAGCATGACTTTCATATTAGAATGGTTTTGAGAAGGCTTCAAGGCAGTATTTGCATAATCCCCTGATTAAGGTTTTGGGGACCATCCAGAGCAAGTCTGTTGGATTACTTCCCCTAGGGATCTGGGCCAATAGGTGGTCCCATTTTTCACCACAATTATAGGCTGTTGCATTGAGTCACCCAATTCTTTCAAACCCCAACTGACTATTTATAAGAATCATGCACTTAAACACAATAGCTGCACACGTTCTTCTCTGGGGAATGCTACAGACAAAGGAGTGCTCCAGTTTCACCAACATGCTGCAGATGAACCTTCCAACCCACAACTCATGACCAAATCAATGGTGGAGTGGACAGTGATATGATTTGGGTCTAAATGTCCCCCAAAGGTCATGTGTTTGAACATTTGGTTTCTAGCTGGTGGCACTGTTTGTGGCACTATGGAAACTTTGGGAGGTGGGATTCTAGCTTTGTGGAAGCAATTGGGAGCTGCTTCCACGAGGAGGTGGGCCTTTGGAGGATTTTACTAGGAGCCCTGGTTCCTGTCACTCTCTGCTCTCTACTCCTGATCTGTCATGCTGTGAGGTCATCAGTCATGGGCCCTGCTGCCTGCCCAGCTGCCATGGCATATGCTGCCCCTGCCTCTATGGATAGAAACCCTCTAATTATAAGTTTCTAATAAATCTCCCCCTCTTAAGTTTGTTTTGCTTGGTTTCTCTCTCACAGTGACATACCACCTGACTGTCAAGTGCAAATTCAAGTTCCAAATGTCAAAACAACAGATCAGGAATAAGAATAACTTATCTCTTAATTGCAAGAAATCATTGGAAATGAAAAAGTCAAAGGCACATTTTCTCAAAACCAAGAGAAACAATGACACACATAAGAAATTAACAATCAAGAGTATGATCAGGTCAGTCATTCCCAATGTCAGGCTTGAGGAGGAGCATGCTTAGGGAGAGACTGAAGAGGAGGCATGTGGAGTCCCCGTCACAGTACCTCCCCCATGGTGGCACATGGAGGTCAGAGAATGTGATGGTGCTTGGGACAATAGGACTCATGTGATCAGGTAAGAGTTGCTCTTTTCCAAACTTGTTACTGAGAAAATTTTCAAACTTAAGAACATTTATATCAATTATTGTTACATATCTCTTATCTAGATTCTTAAGATGTTACCATTTTGTCACATAGACTTTATCTCTTTCTAAACATATTATATGGGGCTGCAGTTTAGCTCAGTTGGTAGAGTGCAGTTCTGTGCTCTCTGAGGCCCTGGATTCCATCTCCAATACTGCAAAAATGGGAGAAGGATGTAGTAATACATTCCTGAAGCAATCCTGAAATAATCAGCCGTTGAAAACCCTATGCCTTTCAGAGAAGCACTGACATAGTGCCCGACATGGCACAGTGTCAGGGAGTGTTTTGTTTTGTTCTGTTGTAAATAAGGTCCCTATCAGTTGGACCCAACTTGACGGCACCTAACAACAACAAACAACAAACATATTATATTATTTTATTCTTGCTGAGTCTTTTCAGGATAAGTTGTAGGTATAATATTCTCCTACATACTACATGATGCATCTTCCATGAATAAGAACATTCTTGTATAGAACATATTTAAACACATTTTTTATTGTTGTGCAATGTTGTTAGATAACCACAAATCTAGCAGCTTAAAAGAACATCTGTTTATTATCCCATAGTTTCTGTGGGTCAGGAGTCTGGGCATGGGTTGGTTGAATTCTCTGCATAGGGTTGCATAAGGCTGTCATTAAGGTATTGGTCAGAGTCATGGTCTCATCTGAGGCTTGACTGGGGAAGAATCTGCCTTTCTTGTCAGAGTTCAGTCCATTATAGCTGTAGGACTAAGGGTTTCAATTTCTTGCAGGCTCCCTGCTGGATCCTGCTTTCAGCACCTGGCAGTCACTCTCAGTTCCAAAGTAGGCAACCCACAACATGGCAACTTGCCTCTTAAAAACCTGCCCAAGAAAGACTCCAGCAAGAAGGGGCTACAATCTTACATAACACAATCATGTAATGATGTACACCCTAACCCTAACCACAGGCCTCTAGTTGCTTTTGCCATATTCTATTGGCTGGAAGAAAGTCACGGGTCCTGCCCACTCTCAAGGGGAAGGTTTCACACCAGGCAAGAATTCCAGGAGGTGAGGATCATGGGCACCACCATAAGTGTCTGCCATAAATACAGTGACTGAGTTGAGGAATTAACATAGTCCTCAGTGTATCAGTACCTGGTGTTGACTTGTCCCATACTGGTAATATTAATTCTAATCATTTGGTGATGGTGGTGTCTTATCAGGTTTTTATATGTTAAGTGTATCACTTTTCCCTTTATAACTACGAAGTCATAGCCTGTTCTTGAAAACTGACGATCTTTTTTTGCCTGAATCAATTATTACCATGCATGTTGCTAAATGGTGATTTATTTAAAAGCCCCATCATTCTTTAACGCCACCATCCAATATTTATTAGTTGACTTTCTGCTCTAAGAAAGGGCTTTCCCTCTTCCCTGTGTTTGTGAGTGTTCCAGTCTCACTGGGTGGTCAGGCTGTTCTGCAAGACAGAGTGTAATATGTGTGGTCAACTGATGTTAAAAGGCAGTAAGTGCCACCCAGGGAAGAAATTACTCCCTGATTTGAGGTCTCTGAGAATGGTCAACACACACATTTGGCTCAAGGGGTACAGCATTTACTTAGAGCAGGAGGAGAGAGAGTATATAAAATCTAGCCCCTTGCAATGCTTTGCACTGCGCTGATCGCTCTTGGCTAGCAAGTCCACTCCATAAGTGACTTGAACAGAGTGACGGCATGCAATACATTTCCTGCTGCAGTGCAAGGAGCTGGGTGCCTCCTTCTCCCCCAGGGTGTCTGAAATACAGAAATCTGAGGATGTGCTGGAGGTCTTCTGACACATGCACACACTTGTGCAGAACAAAGAAGCGCAGATGGAATCTGCAATGGAATGATGCTTCCTCATACGTGAAAAACCCAGGTTGTGAGAGTTCTTTATCCCCAGTGATGTTGTCGGCCCAATGACCATTCTTATGCAGCTGAGAAGGAAGCAACAGATCACCCATGACTGTCATTCCCCACAGTGGCCATGCATTCACACAGACTCCTATTACTTAATGGGTTAAAATGTACTATATATTCTCGATTCTACTTTGCACCCTTTCAAAAGTTTTTATTTTGTTGTTGTTGTTGTTAGGTGCCATTGAGTTGGGTTCAACTCATGGTGATCCTCATATGGTTTTCAATGGTTGATTGTGTTGTGATTGTTTTCGAGAGTGAATTGCCACGTCCTTCTCCCAGAGTTGTTGAGGGCTAAAAATCAGATGTGGATTAGAGTCATGCAGATTGGATTCATGTGAGAGAGCTATAGAGCTCTCTTGACCACTGTCGAATCTGTATGCAATTCTAATCCACATCTCATTTTGTACCTCCCTACAATGTACTGTGGGGGCTGGCTTGTTGCTGTGGTGCTGAAAGCTATGCCACCATTGTCTCAGATACTAGCAGGGCCACCCATGGTGGGCAGTTTTCAGCTGAGCTTCCATACTACGACAGACTAGGGAGAAAGACTCTGCAGCTCACTCCCCAAATAATTAGCCATTGAAAAGCCTATGAATAGCAAAGAAACACTGTTAGATATAGTGCTGGAAAATGAGACCCTCAGGCTGAAATGCATTCAAGAAATGATTAGGGAAGAGTTGCTTCCTCAAAGTAGAGTTGACCTTGATAACAGGAATGGACTAAAGCCCCTCCTTTTGCTGATGTTTCATGACTCAAAATGAGAAGAAACATAGTGGCTGCAATATTGGGCTCAAACATGAAAGATTGTGTGCATAGTATAGTGTTGGGTAGTATTTTGATTTGTTGTCCTTAGGGTCAGTATGAGTCAGATCCGATTGGACAGCACCAATCAACCACCAACAATAGCTCTTGAAAGGGTGCAGATCAGAATCAAGAATATATGGTATTACCACTGTGATTTATTTTGGTGCTCCTATTGTCCCAGATTTGGTCAATGGGAGCCATTTCCAGCTGGCTTCTGTGTCCTGAGTCCATTTAACACATCTGTCCCGTTCTTTGAGTGCATCATTACTTTGCGCTTACAAGATGATCCAGATCTATCTTGTACTTTCCTGCTCAGCCATAGAATCAGCTGTTTCTCCAAGGGGCCCTGGTTCCTTGTACTGGGGAATGGCATTTAGAGACTAAGATCGGAGTGCATGAGACAGGTTCAGATAGAAACATGAATGGTAGAACTAGAAGAGTGCACTGCAGTGGGTGGGTCATGGGATATTTGCTGGGCTGTAGGTGTGGTTTTTTGTTGGTTTGTTTTGTTTTTTGTTTTTGTTTTTTTCCCTTGGTACTGGTGGGTTGAACTCAGGGCTTTGCACATACTTTGCAAATGCTCTACCATTGAGCTGCACCCCAACCTCTTTTTTATTTTTTTATCTTGAGACAGGATCTTGCTCAGTTACACACACTGCCTCTGGCCTTGATTTTGTAACCCTCCTGCCTCTGCCTCCTGAGTCTCTGGGATTACAGATGATGAAAGGCATGTGCTGCCACTGCACCTGGCTTGGGCTATTGTCTCTTTCTTGAGAGACTGAGAGATAACTTTTAGACACAGCTTCTCTTCAATGCCCTGATGTGGTTGTTGCTATTGTTAGGTACCATCAAGTTGGGTCCGACTCATAGTGACCCTCATAGGGTCTTCAATGGCTGATTGTATCAGGATTGCTCAGGAGTGGATTGCCACATCCTTCTGTTTTTGCGGTGCTAGGGATCCAACCCCGGTCCTCAGAGAGTGTGGAGTAGTACTCTACCAAGTGAGCCAAACCCCAGGCTCCTGATATGGTTAGAACCACTCTAAACCTTTAATGGGTCTGCTATAAATACCTGGTTGATTCATTCATCCATTGACTATATTTATCGCTTGATAATAAAGCCAAAGCTAGTTTATTAGATGCAATATTTTATTCTATTGCAGTGGGTACACTAAAGGGCATGAGCAGCCCTCAGATTAGGCAGACCATCCATCCATTTGGCTAATGAGGCCTCTTGGACCTCAGCAAGGGAAATGTCAACTCCAGGTCACGTGCTTGGCCAACAGCAGAGTGTGGTCTGGATACTGGGCTTCCTGGCTTGCTCCAGTGCCACTGTTGGTAACACTCACAATAAGGTGCCAAAAAGTATCCTTTTCTGTTAATGGAAATGCCTTCTAAATCCTCACTGTGACCTGTCTTGGCTAGTGGGCTTGGCGTGGGAGCCACATGTACTGACCAAGCCCACGTGGGCAGGTACTCTTCACTAAAAGCCAATTGAGTGATGCTGCTGGTGGGTGGGCCCTCAGGGAACAGTCACCCAAGGCTGTTGTAATGTCTGAACACACTGCTGGTGTGATGCCCTGCTGGTTCCCAGCCCACCGTCCATGCTTTCTTGACTGTTGTTGTTAGGTGCCGTCGAGTCGGTATCTGACTCATAGCGACCCTCATAGGGTTTTCAAGGGCTGACTATTTTGGGATTGCCTTGGGAGTGGATTGCCAGGTCCTTCTCCCATTTTTGTGGTGCTGGGAATTGAACTCAGGACCTCAGAGGCTGCAGCACAGCACTTTACCAACTGTGCTAAATCCTAGCCCCACTTTCTTGACTGTGGACAACCTATGAACAAGGTGCTACGTTTTAGCAACTGATATGATTTAGGGAGGGACAAGATCCTGACCTCTTCCTGGGGGTCTTCTGTGTTTGTGTCACTGTGAGAATAAGCAGTATTGTTCCTCACTCCTTCAGAAATAAATAAACATTTTTGAAAAGCTAGTTAGGAGTGTAGCTGTGGGTTACTGAGACCTTATGCCCTATCTCTCGCATATTTCATCCATTACCATCACAACCACCTTGCAAGGAAGCTATCATTGTCTCCTCACTTTTCAGGTGAAAACCCAGGTATAAGAGAGATAAACAGCCTTGTCTAAAGCCAAAGAGAGCTGGCAGTGGGGCCCTGACCCACCGACTCTGAGCAGGTATCCTCCCTCCAAGGGAATGCAAAAGACATTCACAGGCCAAAGGGGTCTGAGCACTCACTCTACGCCCCATCACCAGGTGGCCTGCATTTCCAGGACAGCATTGGCCCTGGCCCTGCCCCTAGGCCTTTCCCAGCTTCTCTCTCCACACCCACCAGCCCCTAGAGGGCTCCTCTGCTGCCCCTGGGCGCCTGTCTATAACAGCATCTTCATTGGCTTCTTGCCTCCCCAAAAGGACTTAGTTCCAGCTCTCAGTTTTTAAGTCCTAGAGCATTTCCTGGCAGGGCCAGTGCATAAATGTCCTCCAGTTGGCCAGAGGCAGACAGTACTGTGCTGGAGGTTTCCCCTCGCACACTTTGGAACACTGCCCGGGGCTGCTTTCTAAGGGTGGGCCTAGCCCCAGGATGTGAGTGTTGTGCTCTGGCCAACTTTCTCTGGCATCTTTCCTGGGAAACACTTTCGGGTAGTACCTAGGCATCCAAGACAGAAACTACCCTCACTCAGGACTCAGGGAAGTTTAATTTCCACTGTGGAACCAATATCCAAATAAAATTGTTTTTATGACTCAAAATAGGGTTGATACCAGGGTTTCTGGTGGCAATTAAGAGGTGACAGAGTTAGAGATAGGTTCCAATGCTAGTTCTGCCCCTTACTGGTGGTGGGACCTTGGACAGGTCACCTAAAGTGGGAAGAGGATAAATGGTTGTGACTCTCTCCAAGAGGCTGGCCTGTCCCGAAGCTAATACAGCTTAAGGCTTTTGTATTTGTAATTTTGTATCCTTTGTTTGAAATGACATCTCAAATTGTATAAGCTCCAAAGACTTGGCTCCATTTCTATGGGCTATTTACTTGTTTTAAAGGATAATCGTTCCTCACTAACAATAAGCATAATGATAAAATTGACAGCATCAATGACCAAGAGCCTAAGGCAGAGACCCAGAATTCTCTAGAAGGGGGGCATCACTGCTGTATTGCCCTCCAGACCATGCTCAGATTCCTCCATTCCCTTGCCCACAATCTGGTCTCATGAAACCTTATAGGTAAAAGTGCTTGGGAAAGGTCAAGAGCGGTTCATATGTCAGAGGAGTAAGTCCTGCATTTGAGTCTTGTTCCTGAAGCACAGAGCATTGTCCCTGCTTGCATGTTGGAATCAAGCATGAGATTTTGAGAAATGCAGGTGCCCAGGCTCAACCCTGAGTAGATGCAATCTGAGTCTCTGGGAGTGGGACTCAGGCCTTGGCACTTTGTTAGGTGACTCCGATGATGTTCCTGTGCAGCTGAGGTTGAGCACCCCTGCTCTAGAAAGCCACCTCGGGCCTCCCCGATCTTGGTCTTCTGCAGTATTAAGGCTGGAATATTTCTCTTTGCCATTAATTTTGTGCTTATCATTTGCCTCCTGGTGTGATCACATGCTATTTTTTTCTCCCTCCCAGATTAGATGGTGAGAACCTGCAGTCTTTCCTCCCTTTCTGCCCTGCCCCCGACTCTGGGCATTTAAATATCTCTAAGACTGAGAGCAGGGCTGGAATTTAGCTCAGTTTGTAGAGAGCCACTCTGCAGTCTCTGAGGTCCAGAGTTCAGTTCCCAGGACCACAAAAATGAAAGAAGGACATGGCAATCCACTTCCAGAGGCAATCCCAAAACAATCAGCCATTGAAAACCCTATAAGCCTTGCCATGAGTCGGAGACAACCCAAAGGCACCTAACAACAACAAGACTGAGAATAAGAGGTTGCTATCTGTGCACCAAGGTGCAGGTATGTGGGCCTTGTTCAGCCCCTCTTACATGCTAGGAGCTCCCATTTCATCTAACCCCTGTAAGAAAACTACAAAGGAACTGAGTTTATTAGCCCCATTTTGCATGTGAGAGAGGTGAGACTTGGAGAGGTGAAATAGCTTGCCCCATGTAACAGGGCTACCTTGTGCTGCTGTGGCGATGTATATTCAGATCCATGTGCACCAAAGCCACGGGCTTTTCTCTGTAGCATGCTGCCCTGACTGTGGCCTTGTTGAAGAAAGGACCGACAGGAGAGAAAATGTGTTTGGGTGCAAGGCTGGAATCCAGCTCAAGTGGTGATTATGAAAACTATAAAGCTGAGATTTGAATTTTCATTGCAAAGATTCCTGATATGATTCATATTCATTTTGCATGGTCAGAATTAGAACTGAACGACTAGCTCAGCTATAAAATTTGGTTGCTTTTCTGAGTTCCTGATGAAATAAATTAATAATAAGTGACCTATAAATATTTGATACTGATTAGATGTTTTTCCTTTTTTCATCATCCTTTGATAATTGCATTTGAAAGTTGTAAATAATCTCTGACCCTCATATTTTTCAGTATAACCTATGTAAACTTCCTGTTTTAAAAATCGATTTGAAATAACAGACCTGGCCAGCCAAACCATTCAAATCCGGAAGTCATTTCACTAGGATGGCATGAAGACAGCATGCTGGACCAAGAAGCAGGCAGTGGCGCTGAAGGTCCCTTAAATGATGGTTGCATCTGCAAAAGATATTCTGCATTGGTGCCTGTCCTCAAAGCAATAGCCAAATCCCACCCTAACCTCACATAACTCAAACTTAACCTGCCCCGTGCCTATGGCTCATGTCAAGACACAAGGTTTCTCTCCTAAGGTAGTTCTTTAATGGCTGGGAGAATGATCCTGGAGCTTGCTAAAAATACACTTCCAGTGGCTCTGAGCTGGGGCTGAGGGAGGGCTGAGAGTCATATCAGTAAGTAGTCTACACGGCTCAGGGGCTATGAACCTCTGGGTCATGAAATGTAGACTTGGCATAATAGACTTAAGACACCTTAATGCTTGCCCAATCCAACCTCCCTCTCTGACCTCCTATCTCATCTTTACCATGAGGGGTCCTCTGAGCTCTTCTATGGGATCCTAGTATCAACAACTGTGGGAGAGAAGAGAAAGAAAGAGAATGGAGCAGGATTGGGCAGGGTGAGAAGTTGGGCTGTGATGTAGTTCTTAGTGAAGGCCTCAGCCAACCATTCCAGGAGCTTAGAACAGGGATGGCCTCTCAGAGGTGTCCTGAGCCAGAGAAGTGGTGAGAGCTGGGTTTTTCTATCCCTGCACTGATATTTATTCCTGAAGAGTACTGACAGCCAGGGGCCATCTTCTAGCAGCATACCCAGTGCTAAGGTTTAGATGTAGTTTATCCCCTAAAAGTTCAGGTACTGGAAACTTGGCTCCCACTCTGACATTCTGAGGTGAGGGAACCTGTAAGAGGTGGGGCCTAGTGAAAAGTAATTAGGTCACAAAGGCTCCTCCTTTGGAAGGGATTAATGAAGATATCATAAAACTGGATTAGTTATCACAAGAATGGGTTGTGATAAGGAAGCTTTGTACTTCTCTTAAATTCCTCTTCCACATGCACTGCTCACCATTCTTACCCATGCTCCCTAATATTGTGATACCATCCACCAGGATGCCCTCACAAGGCCAAGAAGATGCTGAGGTTGTGTTCTTGAGCCTCCAGAACTGTGAGTTAACAAACCTATTTTCTTTATAAAGAACCCAGCCTCAAGCACATCATTATGGCAACAGAAAATGGACTAAGACAGCCAGTAATTGAGGGATCGAGACTTTCATTTGTGAAGGGGATCCGGGTGGCCCCTTCGTTTTCTCCATGGTTCACATGACTATTTCTACCCCCTTCTAGGACTTTGCACAAATAAATACTATAACCTCTTCCTTGTACTGAGTGAACACTGGGCCTAGGAAATCTATATCCCTTTCCATGACCTTATTCTTCCCCTGAAAACAAACCAATGGGCTCCACTGGTTTTCCACATAATGGCCATGCAAAATATTTTAAAATGGTGACCTTCATGCAGATCCAAAGCAAAGACATACCAGATGCATTCCTGCAATCTTCTCTGTCTAAAGTGGTTGCCAAGAATAAAATTTATTGAAGAAATTTCTATATGCCAAACCCTCTGCTTAGAAAATTTCCATTTAATCCTCACAATTAAATCATTAGATAGAACCTATAAGATGATTATTCCAATTTTACCAACGACAAGATTTAGAGACACTCAGAAAGTTAAATAAGTTGCCTAATATCCCCATGCAGTCGGCATCTGAGCCTGAAGGCTAACGTACTCCCCCCTGGCTTCAGAACTGCTCATGAGCCTCAGAAAAATGCACTTTAAGAGCAGAGTCCTGGGTCTTACCTGTGAGGTAAGCCAGGTGCAGTGAGCCAAGCTCTCCTTGGGGAATTGATATTACAGAAACCCCCTCCTGGCAGCCGGGGGACTTGGACAGCCCTGCTTAGCTGCAGAATCCTCACTGCAGTTGTATATGAAGGTTCAGCATAAGATCTTGGCCATTCTCCTGCTGACATCCTCCCATTCCAAGGTTTCCTCTGCAGGAGAGGGTCCTCAGGGGACCCTCCAGTTGTTAGACCAGCCATCCCAAATCTTCCTTGTTTTACTGATTAAGAAATTGAGGCCCAGAGAAATGCAGTTATGTGGCCAAGGTTACTTCATGCAATTGTTCTTTTTCACTCTTTGGAAATATGATTCTTCTCTGGTGTATGTTTAAAAACATCCCCAGATGTCTCAATAAAAATTCAATGACATACTTCCCTTTGTTTCTCAGATAGGCTTTTCTGTAACATGAACGTTTTAATAGAAGCAGGCAGGGAACCCCAAGATCAAAGAAAAACTAATTAGTAGATATAGAGATGTAGTCCTCAGCCCCATCTGGTATCCTCATTGCCAGAGTCCTAACTAGTATTAGGGGGTCCTGGTTTTCATCTTGGGGCTCCAGTATGTTCAAGGTTCAAAGATTCCACATTGTATTGCTAACATAATTGCTTGAGCACAATGTGCAGTTCATCTACCAGCAGCAGCTCCAAACCCAAGGCACCCCTCTTGAGGCTCGATGCAGGTCTGCTCCTGGCCCTGAGAGGCACCGTCCCAGCCAAAGGAGAGGATGGAGGGGTGGTGAAGAGCTCCTGCAATTTGGGGGTGTGATTTCTGTTTGCTCGTGAAAGTTGGAAGGCTTCTCTTTTATTACAGTACCCTATCTTGGAGACCCCATGCTTTTCCTGTAAAATCTTCCAAGGTTGCTGCTTATCAAACAAAGGGCTGGGCAGTAAGGCATTATTCCTTCTTGTATTTCTCCCCCACTGCACCCCACTCCCTGCATCCAGTGCAACCATTTGCTCAGTCACTAAAACCCTCTGTAAACCAGAAAGATACTCAGTTCTGGTTCTTTCAACTTCAATGTCAACTAAGCCCTTAGGTAGGCAATGACCTACATACTGTTTAATATGGAAATATAAAAATGTTTATCTTTAAAATAATCCCTGACCCACTTTCAGGCCACCAACACAGGTATTCTTGGGTAAGGCAGGTTCCTGTTGACTCTGAACAGCACAAATGCTAATGTCATTAGCATTTCTCTAAGGGATTATAGTAATTTGATCAAAGCACACACCCCGGCCCCCAGCAATGGCCAATTCTACAACATGCCTTAACTCATTTGTCAGAATATGGCCTATATTAAAACAGCAAATTGTCAAACATGGTCTTATGGCATAGCAATTTTATACATCCTCTATAGGATGTGGCCTTTTGGGACAAGAAATGAACTTAAGCATTCTAATGATGAATTTACAAAAAGGAATGCTTATAGCTCTTTTTTTCCTTCATTTTTTAGTAAACCTAAGAAGTTCCTTTAAAATTATGTTTTAAAGAATCATGTGAGCTGGGCACGGTGGCACACACCTGTAATCCCAGTGGCTTGGGAGGTGGAGGCAGGAGGATCACAAGGTCGTGACCAGAGTGTAACTTAGGGAGACCCTGTCTCAAAAACAAAAACAAAAACAAAAACAAAAACAAAAAAACAAAAAAAAAAAGGGCTGAGGGTGCAGCTCAGTGGTCCAGCACTTGCAAAGTATGCAAGCGCGAGGCCCTGGGTTCACCCCCAGTACCACAAAACAAAAAAAAAAAAAACAAAAAAAAAAAAAACAAAGAATTGTGTCACGTTAAAGGGTATCAACTGCGATTTAAAAATCTCTGTCTGGGTAGACAAGCTTGTTCCACATCAGTGTATTTGAAAGAACACAGGATTTGGAATTTAGACACCTGAGCTGAAGTCCTGGCTCTACCATTTCACAGCAGCATGGCTTTGGGTGATCATTATCTTTATATTCTACTTTCTTCCCAGAAAATGAGACCCACATTTATACTTCACTGACTTATCTATGAAGACCAGATAAGATCATGCCTATGCTCTATTAACTATAAAACCTAGTCCAAGGATAAGGGATCTTCTTTTAGTTGTGATTCACTATTAGAGGGGTCAATGACAACACTGAGAATTAAGAAAAGTTCATTTCCATTGCTCTTTGCTTCTCAGTTTATATCGTGGTTTTTGGAAGTACTCAATCTCTTTCTATTTTTATTTCTCTAGTAGCCAGGAGCATCCAACATTTTGGCTTCCCTGGGTTGTATCCAGTGAAGAGGAATTGTCTTGGGCAGCACATAAATTATATAATATAGCTAGTGCATGCATATAAGAAGAGTCATAATGAATACAAATGCTAAAAAACATAAAGTGTTAAAAGATTTTGTGGAGTTGTGTTACTAGCTGTCCTGGGTTCATGTGGTTTGCAGGAGGTGGGCTGGAAATACTGGTACAGAGCACAAAATGGATTACAAGTTCATTCATGCCAAAATGTAAATGTCTCTCAGGGACATTTTTAGTTATAGGAACCAAAATTTTATCTGAATTGCTAAGGTTCTTCAAGCAAGGGACTGAAAGACTAATCTGGGGACACAAAGTCATGCTGGATTCTGAATTCAACCAATGGATGGCTGTTGACTTCTAGACATTAAAAGACAGCCTTATGGATGGAAGACTGTGATCTGAAAGGAGCAGTTTTCTACAAGAAGCTGAAAGTGGTTTTCATCAATTTTTGAGCCTTTCCCACCATACATCTCCTGAGAATCATTGCTGCTTGTTGTTGTTAGGTGCTGTCAAGTCAGTGCAACCCTGTGAACTACAGATGAAACAGTATTGTCAGTGCTTCTCTGCTATTCATAGGGTTTTCAATGGCTGATTGTTTTTTGGAAGTGGGTTGCTGGGTCCTCCTCCCAAGTCTACAGCACCTGGTGTCCCCAGGTGGTCTCCCATCCAAGTACTAACCAGGCCTGATCTTTGCTTAAGCTTGTGAGTTCTGACAGGATTGGACGCCACAATGGTATAGCTGCAGGCTGAGAATTATTATCACCACCTTAATGGGCCCACTTGCACTATGATTTTGACAGAGACTCTGTACCATAATGTTTGCACCCAAACTAAGAGAAGATAGTGGATGACCCTTATTTTTGAGGCCATTCTAAATGGAAATAGTCTTCTCAGTTTTATTTTTAGATTGTCCATTGTATAGAAGAAACAACTGATTTTTACATGTTGATCTTTTACCTTGTAACTTCACTGAACTCACTAACTCTGATAACTTTTAGTGGATTCATTAGGGTTTTCTATATTCAAGTCATGTCATTGCAAATATAAGATGTTTTATTTTTCCTTTCCAATTTAGATATTTTTTGTTTCTGTCTCTTGCCTAAATGTCCCGACTAGAACCTTCAGAGTGATGTTGACCAGATGCAATGAGAGCAGATATCCATGTCATGTTCCAGATCACAGGGAAGTTCTGAGTTTTTCATGAGTGGTCTTTATGAAGTTGAGGAAGCTCCTTTGTATTCCCAATCTATTGGGTGTTTTTATAGTGAAGGAATGTTGAATGTTGTTTTCAAAGGCCTTCCCTGCCTCTGTTAACATATTCATGTGGTTTTTGTTCTTTATTATATTATGTGCTGTATGACATTGATCAAATTTGGAGTAGTAAAACAATGGTGCATTCCTAGGGTAAGCTCCACTTGGGGGTTAATTTTACTTGTCTACTTGACAGGGCTATGAGGTGCCGAGCTATTTTGGCTACACAATTATGAGTGTACCTTCGAGATGTCTCTGGAGGAGATTAACATTTGAATTGGTAGACTGAGTAAAGCAGATTGTCCTCCCCTTTGTGGGTGAGCCTCATCCAACTCACCCAACACTTAAATAGAATAAAAGGCTTGGGAAGAAAATTCTCTCTCTGCCTGTCTTTGAGCCAGGACATCTGTCTTCATTTGCTCTTGGGCTTGGACTGGAATATTCCATTGGCCTCCTGGGTTTAGACTTCTCAGCCTCCACAATTGCACAAGCCAACCAACTTCCCACCTTCCAGAGTTACTGACTTCTTTCCTGCTTGGAACACTTTTTTATTCTTCTTGTTCTTCCAGTTAATTCCTGAGGGGAGAGTTTGTCAAACTTTCCCCAGCTAATTAGACTTTCCGTGTCTTGAAGTCATGCAGGTCTCTTCTCCCCATGGGCCTCTGCAAGGAAGAATGAGAATTGCATAGAGGAGTGGGCGGCCTTCATGGCTTCATCCACTGACCAAGCCACCATCCTCTTGCCCAGGTGTAGGAGCCTCCTGGCATCTCTCTCTCTGCTTCTTTTTTTGCCCTCCTGATGTTCTTCATCCCACAGATGGGTGGAGAGCTACATCTCTGCATCTGCTCCAGTTCCAGTGATCTCCTTAAACACACCAGAGACACTCTTATCTTTGCATGTGCTGTCCCTTCTGCCTGGAACACTCTTCCCCAGATAGTCACAGGCTTACCTCATCCCTTCAAGTGTTTATATAAACATGGTATTCACAGGGAGGCTGTCCCTGACTCCCCTTTTGAAAACGTAATTCCCCATACCCCACTCCTAAAACACTGTCCTCCTCATGACTTTGTATTCATCTTATCAGTTCTGTTATTGCTTCTCTTCCCACTAGACTGTGAGCTACGTGAAGACAGGAGTTTTGCTGTCTGGTTAGTGAAGAGCAAAGGCTCAGGTGTTGGAGGCTTGGTCCCCAGAGTGGCTATATTGAAAGTTGGTGTGGATCCTTTAAGAGGTGGCACCTAGAGGGAGGTCCTCAGGTCAATATGGGATATAGTCTCAGAAAGAATTAAGCAATATTTCAAAAGAGCAAGGCCAACCTCTGAATGCTCTCTGGCTTTCTGTTTTGAGATGGGATCTTTTCCTCCACAATGCACTCCCATCATTTGCCATGCAGCCCTCACCAGAGCCTGTCCTGTGTTGTTTGGATTTTCAGACCCCAAACTGTGAGCTAAATAAATCTCATTTATTTAGCCTGCCTCAGGTATTCCATTATAGCAATGAAAAGCTGACTAATACAGGGATGGAGTACTGTATTAGTATTACATACTGCCTGATAATACTCTACTCAAGCAACTTGCAGTTGCACCTAAAGAACAGGTTAACTGTGAAACAGAGTCTCTCTAGATGGCCACCCCTCCCCTCCTTTTTTAAAAAACTCGAGACAGAGTTGCACTGAGTTAACAAACTGCCTCTGGCCTTGAGTTTACAATCCTCCTGCCTCAGCCTCCCAAGTCACTGGGATTACAAGTGTGTACCACTGCACCTGGCAACTCCTGGCTCCTTTTAATGAGCTGAGTGGGGCCAGGGGTCCTATTATGGTTATGTGTCTTGAAGAGAAATTTCTTCTTTTTCTAGGTAAAATAAAAAAATAAAACACAATAGTCAGAGTATTTCTACCCCTACTTTAAAAGCATTATGCCTGGGAGACATCTTAGCAAAGTTCAGTCTTTCCTGAATTGCATAAGTTCACAAGAAGTTAACTAGGTGCTATTAGGATAAT
>VMDO01012761.1:49171-60900 GCA_007922755.1 Pedetes capensis
ATGGGAGACCGCCTGGGAACACCAGAAGCTGTAGGCTTGGGAGAAGGACCTGGCAACCCCCTCCCAAAAATCAATCTGCCATTGAAAACCCTATGAACAGCAGAGAAGCACTGACAATAGTGTTTCCCCTGTTGTACAGAGGGTCGCTATGAGTCGGATACCGACTCGACGGCACCTAACAACAACAACAACAACATTAGGATAATTACTTTTTGACATGATCTCCCTTAAATGTTCATCGTTTTAGGTTTATGTTTCGTTAGGAATTGCTGTCATTCTGGCCAAATGACCTAAAAATGGAAGAAAATAGGTTAATGAAAAAGATCATCACAGTAGATCCTTTATATTTTTGCCTCTTTCTTTACTGGGCTTGAGTTCCAGGGGGATCTATCATCCCTTTGCTTATGCCCTGGAATCTTGGGCCCTCGCTCCCCACACATACTTGCCTGACAAAACTCCAGCCATGATGAAATCTACCTCTCTACACACCTGCCACAGAGAAGCTGAGTGAGGCTGAGATAAAAACACACATTCTGTGGACAGTTGTGGCTTAAAAATTGCAACCACTTAGTTCAGGTGGTGCATTGGTCTCCCTGTCCTCCCTTCATCCATTTGCTCTTCTTGACAGCTGCTCATACCTCTACCTTCTCAGCCAGCCTCCCAGCTGATGAACTTGCTTCTTACTCCCTTGAAAAGATAGAAACAATCAGAAAAGAACTTCTGCAAACTTCTACCAAGGAACCTACTAACTCACCCAAATCTGGAACTGGATACTCAGCCTGCTACTGTTACAAATGATGGCCCAACCATGTCCCTACCTTTTCCCCAGCTTCTTATTGGATATTGGGTCCCATCCCTTCTTGCCTTTCAAGGTCTTTACTCCAGCAATTGTCCCCTCTTTTTTCCAATCATAATCTTCTCTCTCTCTATGTGAGAATACAAACATGTGGAAAATCTGATAATATACTTTTAAAAAATCCTTTCTTGTGGCTCACCTCTGTGAGCTATAGGCGTACTTCTATGCTCCCTTATGGCCAAACTTCTCAAAATGGTGGTCTATGGTCTCTGTCTCTACTTCTTCTAGTAATCTCTTTTCAGCTCACCCTAACCTGACCTTCATTCTCATCACCCTACATCAGCTGTAGTCAGGGTTTCTGCCCACATCCCCATGCTCAACCCTGTGCACCATTCTAAGTCTTCATCTAACTCATTGCCTCTTCCTTAAACCACTTTCTCTGCCTGTTTCCCAGGACAGCACCACCTCTCTTCTCTCCTTCTGTAATTCTCCTTCTTTGACTTGTTCCTCTTCAACCATCTGACCTGGAGAAGATGGACCACCCAAGCTTGGTTCTCAGACCTTGACTCTTCTCTCCCCACCCACTCCCTGGAGGGGTTGTTACTTCTGAGTGCTTCCAACCTCTGGAGCAATCCTTTTTTGAGGGGAATGGAGATTTCTAGAGGGTGGATCCAGGGCCTGGAGCATGCTGAGAATGTGCCCCATCACTCAGCTCCACCCCAACCCTTGCCCACATTCTGAATTCAGGTTTCCAGGCATGCAGATTCACAGCCAGCTGCCTCCTCCCCATCTACCTCTAACTCTAGCACCATCTCCAACTTCCCTCATCCAGAACAGAATTCCAGAGCACCTGGACCCTTTTCCACTTCTGAATGAATGTTGTTGTTGTTAGGTGCCATTGAGCAGTATCCGACTCAGCGACCCTCATAGGGTTTTCAATGGCTGACTGTTTCGGGATTGCCTTGGGAGTAGATTGCCAGGCCCTTCTCCTCTGAATGAATAGTGTAGTACTTTATGCCAAAAAGCAAACAAACAAACAAAAACCAAAAATACCCTCTTGGACCAACCTTGACTTTCTCTTTCATGCTACAACCAACCTTTCTTCCACTTCTTCAGGCTACATTAAAAAAAAAAATCCACCCCTCTTTTTCACCACTCACATGATTAGCTTACCAGGAATACTGCAATGCCTTAACTGGTCTCCTTGCTTCCCATCATGTCCCTTGAGAGTCTATTTTTTACACAGAAACCAGAGTGCAGGGGCCTTTATAAAACAAGGCCATACCATCTACACCATGCTGCTTCCACACCTCAAGTCCTATGATAGCTTTACCTCTCCCTATAGGAAAATATGGCCCCTGGCCATCTCTCTGACCTCACCTTCCCAGTATCCTCCTAAACTGCTGCATACCAGCCACATTGACATCCTAGTCTTTTCTCTAGTACTCACCTAGGACCTTTGTGTTTTCTATACTGTCTGCCTGGAAGCCCTTCCTTACCGACAGCTGCCTGCCTTGCTCCCTCACTTCTTTCTGGCTTCTCACTAGACTTTCTGGAAACACGCTCCATAAAGTAACATAGAGGAACTCCACCTTTCCATTTTCCTCAATTCCCCTTACCCTGGTTATTTTTCTTCACAGCACCTCAGTCCTACTGACATGTCACATGCTTATCTGGGTAGGGTCTGTCTGTGCCCCTCTAAGGCAGCCCTTTGGTTTAGGTCACTGCTGTAGATATAGTGACCAACACACAGAAGCCACCCTCTTAACACCTGCCACATGAATACAAGAATTGATCTATAGTACTGTAATGTATAACAACTTATATCCAACAGCAGAAAGAAAAAGGACTAAGTAAATTACAGTTTGGCTTCTAAATGAAGTTTTATAGTTATTAAAATCAAAAGAATCATTCCTAGGCATTATTCAAAGGGCACAAACAAATTTTAAAAAGGGCTTCAGATTGTTAAAAGACACACGGGGGGAAAGTATTACCCACTTTGCAACCAAGGAAAAACAAATTAAAAGAACTACAGGATACCACTTTCCTGTTACAAAATTAGCACATGTTTCTTTTTAAACATACACCACTAGATTCTGGAAAGGCTTTCCCGAGGTGAACCCTCTTCTATGGCATGTAAATTTGTACAGTGCCTTTTGGGGAAAAAACTGGATGAAAATGCATTTTATTATATCAAGATGTTCATTCTTTTTCATGTAGTTATTCTCTTGGGAGTAACACATAACAATATAATCAATAGCAGGGATGTAAAAGACAGGTGGGTAAGCTGCACATCTCATGGTTAAGAAAAAGATGATATATCTACTCCACTGAACATTATAAGAGCACCACGATTATGTTATTAAGAGATTTACTGCCTTGGAGAAATGTTTATTATGTGATCCAATACTAAATTTTTCAGAATGAGCCCTGGGAGGGTGCCGGGTTAGCTGCAAAGGGTGTGAAAGGTGTCCATGCATTTCTTTTAGGGGTCCATAACATTTTGACTTCTGTACAAAAGTACCAACTTGGTGCTTTCTATTTGTGTTCCCAAAGGTTAAATTAAGCTTCTCTTTTGATAATGCATTGTATGAGGTTGTTTTAGTTACAAATAAACTACACACAGATTTCACCATGCATTCCCTACTGCCATCTTCATCAGTAGTACACACAAATGTTTAATATTTTTATTAGCATATAATAATTGTACAAGGTAATACTGTGTGTGTGTGTGTGTGTGTGTGTGTGTGTGTGTGTGTGTGTGTGTGTGGCACTGGTGGGCTGAATCCAGGTCCTCACACATACTTTTCAAGTGATCTACCATTGAACTACAACTCCAGCCCCTCCTTTTTTTATCTTGAGACGGGATCTCATCAAGTGACACAGGCTGCCTCTGGCCTCAAAATTTTGATCCTTCTGCCTCCACCTCCCAAATCTCTGGGGTTGCACCTGCCTAAGATAATAGGTTTCTGCATGACATTTTCATGCATGAGCATAAGCTATTTGATCCTATTCACCCTTCTCTCCCTCTCTCTCATCTCCCTCTCCTCCTTTCCTTGTTCTTCCTCTTCCCTAATAGTCATATTATACTTTCATGTCTTTAGCCCCCTAGATGCAATATTTATCAGAGTCTGGCTCATTTTGCTTAACATGATGATTTCCAGTTCCATCCATTTTCCTGCAAGATGACATGACTTTGTTCTTTTTTTGTGGCTGAATAATACTCCATGGTGTATACATCATGTTTTCTTTATCTGTTCATTTGTTGATGGGTACTTAGGCTAATTCCATAATCTGGCTATTGTGAATGGTGCCATGACAAACATGGATACACACAATTATTGAAGTTTATCAGGTTATAGGTTCTCCATATCATATTTAAAAATATAAATAATTATTAATATTTTAGTAAGTCATATGATCCTGCCTGATCTCAGAAGCTAAACAGGGCTGGCTTGGTTAGTCCTTGCATGGGAGACTGCCTGGGAATAGTAGGTACTACAGGCTAGGGAGATGGACTAGCAATCTACTCTTGAAACAATCAGCCACTAAAAACCCTGTGAATGGAGAGAAGCACTGACAATAGTGCTGGACATGGCATAATGTCAAGGAGTGTGTCATTCTGTTGTACATAAGGTCACTATGAGTTGGACCTCACTTGACTGCACCTAACAACAAGCAAGTCATAACATTTAACATCCATTCACGAGGATTGAAACATATGAACTATTTGATTTCCCACCACAAGGTATACATTCTTCTCATTAAAAAGCAAACAAATAATCAAATGATACAGAAAAGGAGCATCGACAGGGAAAGCCTTATACAGAACAAGTTCTTTCTTTTTAGAATTGATACCAATAGCAGCGAGGAGTGTCAGAATCAGCAGTATTTGGAAGAGAAGAGGTGACAATGAAGGGTTCCAACAAGTGTTCGTATTACCTACAATTCCAAATCCAGAGGGAATTGAGACTGACAGCCAAGCTCCCAGTTGGCCACATGTAACCCCCAAAGCATAACTATGGAGCCTGAGGCATTGTGCTCAGACACACATGTATACTTCAACATGCAGAGCCAGATTCAATTCACCCAAAGAAGTGAAGAGCCCACTAACTTTCTTTCAAGCAACTGAAAAAATCTGAGACTGTTGGAGCTTCAAATTCGGAATGACACAAAGAAATGACTTCACTCAGCTTCCCCTATGACATTTTGCAATACCACAATACAATACCACAACCAGGGCACAGAGGTTGATACGAATCCACTGGTCTTAATCAGATCACCCCACGTTTACTTGCACGTGTGTGTGTGTGTGTGTGTGTGTGTGTGTGTAAGTTTTATAGATTTATCACATATGGAGGTTTGTGTGTGTACCACCATGGTTCAAGACATAGAACAGCTCCAGCTTTCTCACGACAAGGACCCTTCTGTTGATGCACACATCCAGTTCCTTCTCCTGACCTCTTTCTGTCCCTTGCCTCTGGCAATCACTAATCTATTTTCTATAATATTTTTAGTTCAACCAAATTACATAAATGGAATTACATAACATAATTTTTAGAATTGACTTTCTCTGCTCAGCCTAATTCTCCCTATATTCATCTAAAAGATTCACCCAGGTTGTCACATGTATCAGTGTTTGGTTCCTATTCATCGCTAAGTAGCACCCAATGGCATGGATGCACCACAGTTTATTTAACCATTCACTTGGTGAAGGACTTTTGTTGTTTCCAGATTTTGACTATTGAAGATAAAGCTTCCATCAGCATCACTGCGAAGACTTTTTTTAAAAAAAGCAAACGCCAGTATTCATTTCTCTGGTATACATGCCCAACAGTGCAATTGCCAGGCCATCTGGTCATTGCATGGTTAGTTTTATTGGAAAGTGCCACACTGTTTTTCAGAGTAGTGGTGCCATTTATGTTCCCACCACCAAAGTGTGGGTGATTCAGTTTCCTCACAGTCTCACCAGCATTTGGTAATGTTGCTATTTATTTATTGTAGCCATTCTGGTATTTGTAGAAGTTTAATTTGCATTTTCCTGAAGGTCAATGATGTTGAATATCTTCTCATGTACTTATTTGCCTTCTGTGTACTTTTGGTAAATGTTCATGTCTTTTACCCATTTTCTAATTGAATTATGTGAATGTTACTATGGAGGGCTTTTTTTTAGCTTAAATTTTTAAAGATGTTTTAGGTTCACAGCACAATTGAGTAGAAAGTACAGAGAGTTTTAACATATCCTCTCTCCCTATGCAAGCACAGCTTCCTCTTTATCAACACCCTCCACCAGAGTGGTACATTTGTTACAATGAATGAATCTGCATTGATGCACCATTATCATCAAGATCATAGTTTGCACATGGTCTTCTTCTAAGTGTTGTGCATCATTTGGGTCTGGACACACAGGGACATGCCGCCATCACAGTGTCATACAGAACAGTTTCACTGTTCTCAAAGTCCTATGTGCTGTACCTGTTCAGCCCTCCTTTCTTCATTACTGCTGATGATCACTGATTTTTTTTCCTGTCCCTATAGTTTTGCCTTATTTAGAATGTCATGCTGTTGGGTTCCTATTGTATGCAGACTTTTCAGATGGGGTTCTTTCACTTAGTAATAAGAATTTCTATAGCTTCCATATTTCTTCGTGGCTTGATAGCTCATTTCTTTTTAGTGTTGAATAATATTCCATTGCCTGAATATACCACTGTTTACCTTTACCTATGGAAGGGCATCTTGCTTGCTTCTAAGTTTTGGCAACTATGAATGAAGCTACTGTAACTGCCCATGTGCAGATTTTTGTGTAGATATGTTTTAAATTTATTTGGGTAAAACTCAAGGAATGTGATTACTAGACCTTATACAGACCTTATGTGGCTGGAGTTTAGCTTAGCTGGTAGAGCGCTGCTCCACACTCTCTGAGGCCCCAAGTTCTATCCCCAGCACAGCAAAAATGGGAGAGGCATGTGGCAATCCACTCCTGAAACAATCAATCATTGAAAACCCTATGAGGGTGGCTATCACTCGACTCAACAGCACCTACCAACAACAACATACTAAGAGAATGTTTAGTTTTGTGTGAACTTGCCAAACTACCTACACCATTTTTGCAGTCTTATCAGTAATAATGAGGGCAACTGTTGTTCCCTTTACTAGCCAGCACTTGGTGTCGTCAGTGTTTTGGACTAACATTTTATTGTTGTTTTAATTTGCAATTCTCTACTGACTCATTACGTTGAACATCTTTTTATATGCTTTTTCATCATCTGCATATCTTCATTGGTGAGGGGTCTGTATAGGTCTTTTGTTCATTTTTAAATTAGGTTGTTTATTTTTTTGTTGAGTTTTAAGAGATCTTTATATATTTTGGATGATAGTCCATTGTCAGATGTGCCTTTAGCAGAAATATTTTCTTCCAGTCTATGGCTCACCTCCTCATTTTCACGATGTTTAGTTTTGAGATACTATTCAACAGATACGTGGCTTGGAAATATTTTCTCCCAGTTTGTTAGCTATTCTTCACATCCTTTTCACAGGGACTTTCACAGAGAAAAAGTTCTCAGTGTTGCTAAGGCTCTAATTATAAGCTGGATTGTGCTTTGGGGTTCAAGTCCAAGAGCACTTTGTTTATCCCTAATTCCCAGGGATTTTCTCTTCACTATAAGAGGCAACTGAAGGAAAGTTCTGAAAGCTGGAAAGAGGAAGGTGAATTGCTGTGACACTGAAGAGCAAACAGCCGCACGGCATCATAGTTGTGTTATTTTTATCACTCTCCACCACTAGAAAAGAGGAACTCAAGCCCAGGCTTCCCAACCTCTAACGCTGTAACAGAATGTGGCCCAGGCAGGCTCATTCCTCCCCCGGATGAAACAAGAGACAATGCCAACCAAGAGGCTTAGACATAACAGTGGTCAAGGGAGAGCTCTTTTTTCCTACAGGCTTGAGACCCTATTTCTCCGTAGAGAGATAGAAGCCTTGAGCGAAAGAGAGCCCCGAGCCTCTTTCTCCACAGGCCAGAGACACTGGGCTCCAGCTAGGGGATCCTCCTCCTGGGAAACGCTCTGTATGCCACAGGCTAGAGCACCTTCCCCCAGAAGGGGGATCCCACTTAGGGAAATTCCCTTTCCAGGCAGCCCCAGGAGGGACTGGTGGGAACCTCATCAACAGCAGAAAAACCCAAGCAGAACAAAATAGCACCACAAAGCCTGTGAAAACAAAAACTGTCATTGCAACCACAGTCCACAAAAGGAGCCTGTGCACAAAACTAAAATGGTCCAATATAAATGGTCCAACCATCCAGGACACAGGAAAAAAGTCATCAGTCATACACAGAATAAGGAAAATCACAACTTGAAAGGAAGAAAAAAAGAATTAATTGATGCCATGCTGAGATAGGTAGGATATGGGCATTATTTATTTGACAAGGATTTTAAAGCAGTCATTATTAAATGCTTCAGTAATCAATTATAAATTCTGTTGACAGAAGTGAAAAAATTTTAAATCTTAGCAAAGAAGTAGAAGTTATAAAAAACCATTAGAAATTATAAAACTGAAAAACCTAGTATCAACAAACAAACAAAACAGAAACCAGAGTTGGCTGGGCTCAGTTGTAGAATGCAGATGAGCGAGGGCAGGATCCCCAAACTTGAAGAAGTATTAATAGCTTTCATATACTCAAAACAAAATCTCACCACCACAACAATGACATTATTTTTTGTGGTACTAGGGGACTGAAGCCAGGGCCTTGTGCATACATTGCAAGCTGTCTGCCACTGAGCTGTACTCCCAGCCCCCTTGTAAATTTTTTATCTTGAGAAAAATTCTCAATAAGTTACATAGGCTGCCTCTGGTCTCAAACCTGTGATCTTCCTGTCTCTGCCTCCCGACTTGCTGGGATTACAGGCATGTGCTACCACACCTGGTGAAAATAAATTTTAAAAAGGAAAATAACAGAGCTCCAAGGACCTGTGTAACAATAACAAAAGATTCAACCTTTGTAACATCAGTCCCAGAGGACCCCATGGCTGAAAGAGAATTCAAAGGAATAGTGGCTGAAAGCATCCCAAATTTGGCAAAAGACGTGAAACAATAAATTACAGAAGTTATGTGAACTCCAAACAGGATGCATTTAAAGAAATTCATGCCAGGACAAAAGTCATAATTAAACTTCTAGAAAATAAAGACAAAGAAAAAATTCTTGAAAGTAGCCAGATGAAAACAATATATTCCCTATGGGAGAACACCAATTTCTCTGACAGTCTGTGGATTTCTCATCCTCAGAAACCATGGAGGCCAGAAGGAAATGTCCCATTTTTCAAGTTCTAAAGGAAAAGAACTGTCATCCACAAATTCTCTATCTGGTAAAGCTATAATCAGGAATAATGGGTAAGAAGCCTATTGTCAGATTACAGAATACTAAAAGAATTTGAAGTCAGCTGACCAACCCTTAAAGGATGTCTAAAATAAGTTCTCAAATGGAAGGATAATGATAAAAGAAAGAATCTTGAAACACAGGGAAGGAAAAATATGGGAAAAGAACATATATGGGCACATAAAATAGTCTGTCTTTCTACTCATGAGTTTAGTAATTTGTATTTGACTATGGAGACAAAAATTGTAATGCTCTCTCATCCCTAAGTCAATGTAGGGTAGGTAAAGGGACTTCAATGGCCTTAAGAGTTCCACATTCCACTTGAATTGCCAAAATGTTGATAATAGTGGACTAACTCACATATGTATATTATTATACCCAAAGAAACCCCTAAAAATACAAAGAGATACACTCAGGAACATTATAAACAAAGTAAGATGGAACTCTAAAAGTTGTGCAAATAGTCTACAGGAAGGCCACTAATGAGAAACTGAGAAAGAATCAGAGGAAAGTAACAAGGAACAATAAAATGGCAAAGCTAAGCTCCAACATATCAGCAATTACCTTAAATGTAAAAAGTATAAATACATAAATTAAAAGGCAGAGACTGGCTTTGTAGATTAAAAAACATATCTATACACTGTTTATAAGAAACTCACTTCAAATTCAATGTTATAGGTATGTGGGAAATAAAAATATAGACAAAGACAAAACATACAGGCATTAATAATACAAAACAGTAGATAAGTTTCATTGAGTCAAGTCTGACTCATAGTGACCCTATGTACAACAAAATGAAATACTCTCTGACACTGTACCCTGCACATGATCTTTTTTCTGTTTAAGTCCATTGTTGCAGACACTGTGTTAATCCATCAAGCTGAGGGTCTTTCTTTTTTTTTGCTGACCCACCCCTCTCCAACATGACATCCTTCTTCAGGGATTGGTTCCTCCTGACAACATGTCCAAAATATGTAAGATGCTGTCTAGCCATCCTTGTTTCCAAAGAGCACTCTGGTTGGACTAGTTTTAGGATGAATCTGTTGGTTATTTTGGCAGTCCATGGTATATTCAATGTTTGTCTCCAGCACTATAATTCAAAAGCATCAATTCTCCCCTCTCCCTTATTTACTGTCCAGCATTCACAAGCATATGATGTGACTGAAAGTACCATGGTATAAATCAGGACCACCTTTGTCTTTAATGTGACGTCTTTAGTTTTCAACACTTTAAAGAAGTCTTTTGTAGGAGCTTTTCCCAATGTAATGTGTTTTTCGATTTCTTGCCTGCAGTTTCTGTGGGTGTTGATTGTTGAACCAAGTAAAACAAAATCTTGGACAGTCTCAATCTTCTCTCCATTTGTCATGAAGTTGTATATTGACCCAGTTGCAAGGACTTTTGTTTTTTTGATGTTGAGGCACAATTCATACTGAAGGCTGTGTTCTTTGATCTTCATCAGCAAGTAGTAGCTATGTTAATATGTGATAAAGTAGATTTCAGAACAAAGAAATTTACCATGGACAAAGAGGGACATTACATAATAACAAAAGAATCAATACACTGGGAAGAAATGGTGACCCTACATGTGTACACACCAAATAACAGAGCCTTAAAATCCATAAAGCAAAACCAACAAAGCTAAATGGAAAACTACACAAATCCATGGATAGAGTGGGGAATTTCAATACCCTCCACTCAGCAACTGATAGGATTTCTAGAAAGAAGAGAAGCAAGAATAGAGAAGACCCAAAGAATACAATCAACTAATAGGATCTAATTTATATGGTGAACACTCCATCACCCAACCACCGAATACATATTATTTTTCTAACATGATCATGGAACATTCACAAAAACACAGTGTCCATATATTCTGGGTTAAAAACAAACCTCAAAAAATTTAAGAGATCAAAATCATATAGATTATGTTCTCTGACCAAAATGAAATCAACTAAAACTGAAACTCAATAAGATAAAGAAAACAGGAAAGTCTCTCAATACTTGGAAATCATACAACATACTTGTAAATAATCCATTGGTCAAAAAAGGAAGTTCCAAAGGCAACTTAAAGTTTTACATTAAAAATTACTAATATAAAAGTTAAAAAACAAATAAAGTGAAAAAACAAACACAAACAAGCAAAAGACTATACATAGAATGGTGTAAATGCCACAATGAAAAGCATGTCAGAATGAATCACATTAAGGTGTACATTAAAAGTGTCCAATTAAAAAAAAAAAGAATGGTGTGAAAATGCTCAACAATATTTAAGAGCAGCTCTTGAAAATAAAATTTCTTCCCTGGCACATATCTGCAATGCCAGTAACTTGGGAAGCTGAGGCAAGAAGATTGTGAGTTTGAGGTAAAACTCAAAATAAAAAATAAATGTAACCCTTCCCAAATTGACACCATCCATTGGTGAGAGGGCCTGACTCCTACTTCACATACCTCCCACAGTGTTGGTGGGAGGCAGGGAGTCTGTGATTGGGGTATAGCACATGGGGCTCCTCCTCCTGTGCTCATTTTCAAAGGCCCTCTCACAGGGCCTTTCTGTTCTCCACT
>VMDO01012762.1:0-62171 GCA_007922755.1 Pedetes capensis
AGACATGGAAAACGGAAGCAAGGGAACACGGAGAACAGACATGGAAAACGGAAGCAAGGAAACACGGAGAACAGACGTGGAAAACAGAAGCCAGGGAACACGGAGAACAGACATGGAAAACGGAAGCAAGGGAACACGGAGAACAGACATGGAAAACAGAAGCAAGGGAACACGGAGAACAGACATGGAAAACAGAGCAAGGGAACACGGAGCACAGACATGGAAAACAGAGCAAGGGAACATGGAGAACAGACATGGAAAACGGAAGCAAGGGAACACGGAGAACAGACATGGAAAACGGAAACAAGGAAACACGGAGAACAGACGTGGAAAACAGAAGCCAGGGAACACGGAGAACAGACATGGAAAACGGAAGCAAGGGAATATATTTTTTTCTAAAAACACCTTTTTTTTTTTTTTTTGCAGTACTGGGGGTTGAACCCAGGGCCTCGCGCCTTCATGCTCTGCAAGTGCTGGACTACTGAGCTGCACCCCCAGACAACTTTTTTTACTTTTTGAGACAGGGTCTTGCTAAGTTACGCAGACTGCCTCTGGTCTCAAACTTGCGATCCTCCTGCCTCCACCTCCGGAGCTGCTGGGATTACAGGTGTGCGCCAGCGTGCCTGGCAAAATATTTTTTAATTAAAATTTTATATGCTTGTATTACCTTAATAATTACCTAACCATAAAGGAAAACAAGAGAGAAAAGGATGTTGGTGTTCCCAGAAGTACTATTCTCAATAACCAGAAGGAGGGAAACAACCCAGGTGTCTACTAACTGAAGCACTGAGAAACAAAATGTGACGTGTTTATACAATAGAATATGACTCAGCCATAAAAAGGAATGACGTTCTGACACATGGACTGACGGATTGTCCTGATGACACTGACAAAGGACTTGTGCCACATTATGTAAATAATTCAATCAATAAATAATAAAGAGCCAACAACACAAGTTTTTAAAAAGGCCCAAAGACTTGATGGAATAGACACCCAACGATATAACAGGTCTGGATGCCTGATAAGCTCGTGAAGAGGCGCTCAGCGTCATTCCTAATCAGGGAAATACAGGATAAAATCCAGACACCCCACTCTACGCCAAGTCTAATGGTAAAATGAAGACAACGGAAAAGATCGGCGGGGCCACATATGACTAAATTGCCACCTGCTGCCTGTGAGAGCGCCAGCCTGCACAGTCACTGGAAGGCCAGGCATGCACCTGCCCGTGGCCCGGGAGGACTCCTCTGAGGACTGCCCAAGAGAGCTGGATGCAGTGTCTGCTGGAGGCCTGTGCTGGAGCCCAGAGCCACTTTATGTGGAACAGCCCCGAAGTGGAGACTACGAACCAGCCTCGCGTGGCCCGCTCTCCAGGGATGAGACGCGAGGCTCAGGCAGGCCAGGCCCGGTGAGGAGTCTGAGCACATCCTGCCTTGGTGAACTGGGGCAAATCTGGAGCAGCCTTGTGCAGTGGACGTGGGACGTGGGGGCTCAGAGCCCCAGAGGGCCCGGGCTGAGGGAGGGAGCCCTGTGCCTGGCTGGGGTGCTGGACACAGGCCACTGCGGTTTGCCAGCCCTGCCCAGGTCGGCATTTAGACCGAGTGCGCCTTTGGCTCCTCCATCCTGCCTCACTGGTGAACCACACAGCCGGGGCTCCCTTCCAGGAGGCCTCCTGGCCCCGGCTGGACGAGGCTGGAATGGGAAACTGAGGAGTACCTGTGGCACCCTCCTCTGCCCAGACTGGGGGACTGCTCATGTGAGGAAACAGCAGGGGGCCCCAGACTCCCATGGGTGCTGGGCAGAGCCAAGGTCCTGTTGCAGCTGGGAGCTGTGACCCGGGCAGCAGTGGGGCTGGAAGAACCGAGGCCAGGTCAGCTCAGGGTTGGGCTGCGCTGGACGCCTGTGAGGACAGGAAGGAGACATGGGTGGGTGGTGAGGAGGGGGTGGCACCGCTGTGCTGGGTGGACACGTGCAGCTAGAGACAGTGGCCCTACTGTGGCCAGGGGTGGCCAGGCAGCAGTGGAGGGAGGCGGGGTTCCCAAGACAGGGCAGCTGGGAGCAGCTCCAGAAGGCGACATCTGCTGTGGGTGGCGGAAATCTCTCTTCCCCTTGGCGCCAACACTTGGGGAAGCCTGTGCCTTATGACAGGCAGCTGGCTCCTTGTGCCTCATCTTCTCCCTGTCTTCTTCCTTGGGAGGCTGAGCAGGGCACGGCAACCACACCCCTGCCTCTCGCAGCCAGGCGTGGCCAGGTGACCAAGTTCAGGCCGGTAGGATGTAAGGAAACATTCGTACACAAGTGTTTTAAAAAGGAAGGCTATACTTCCTTTGATCCTTTCTTTTGTCTGATGGTGGACATGTGGCTACAAAGATTGGAACTTGGGTAGCCGTTTTGTGCCATGAGGTAGGAGCCTAACATGCTGTGAATGAAGGACATGAGCCCTGTTAATGGGGTGGCTCTTCAGTCCTGGACTTCTTACGTGAGAGAAAAATAAACTCCCGCTCCCTTCTCTCTCAGAGAGGATCTCACGATGTTGCTCAGGCTGGCCTCAAATTCTCCATCCTCCTGTCTCAGCCTCCTGAGTGCTGGGATCACAGGTGTGGTTACCACACCCAGCTAGACCTCTCTTATTAAGTCTATGGACACTGCATGTTTTCTGGGATGCTTCCAACAGATGTCCTGACTGAGGCTGCCTTGGGAATGTACTCCTGGGAGTAAGGATGCTTGATGCTTTTCCTGTTGGAATTAGAACGAGAACAGAACACAGATGGGGTGGGAAGGTCTCTGACAAGCACTGTGTCAGGGTTTTCCTAGATAAATTTTAAAGTGCAAAGCACGATTGTAACACATACCCGTATGTGTGCACGTGTGCATAGGTGACGCGTGCCCCATGCACACATGATGTGCACTGGGCTCATGTCCTGATATGCCCATCATGCGTTGAAAGGACCGTAAGACAAAGTGCCTCGACTCCACCTGATCCACCAGCTCTCACGTCTCGGCCACACAGTCCAACGCTGTCCTGGCCCTTCGGCCTCGAGGTGGCTGGGCTGGCTGGGGGTTGTGATTTTTTAGTCGCTGCCCAAACAGAGCAACACCCCTCATGCCACTCACCAGGGAAAAGAGCAAAGTTCAAATTCTAAAGTGCGGTTTCTACTTCCACCCCACTTCGCACTTTCATAAGGTCAAAAAATCCTTTGGGCCATCTGTATGTAGACATAGGATATAGTCGGATTTGCTCTGGCATCATTCTGAAACATAAATGTCACTTTTCTCAGGGCCCTGGAGCAGTATGCCATCCTGCAGATAGAAGCCTGGAACTGCTGTGAACTTAGTCATCTTTTTGTTCTCAAAGATGGCTCTTAGGTGGGGCTGTGTTTATTCATAAAGATTCTCAGTGCCCTGAGCACAGCAGTGATACCGTGCTAACCCCTGCCAAGGAAGTATCTCCCAGACAGTCTGTGGCAAGAGGTTCTCTGAATCTGAGACCATTAAATATTAAAACTCATTTTTCTGGTTATATGTTGTTGTTAGGTGCCGTTGAGTTGGCATCCGACTCTTAGAGACCCTCATAGGGTTTTCAGTGGCTGACTGTTTCGGGATTGCCTTGGGAGTGGATTGCTAAGCCCTTCTCCCATTCTGGTTATATAGTAGCCTAAAAATCAAGCCTGAAGCCATACCACCATGGCATCGAATCCCATCAGATCTTGGAAGCTAAGCAGGGTTGACCTTGGTTAGGACTTTGATGGAAGACCACCTGGGAATACCCGGTGCTGTAGGCTTGGGAGAAGGACCCAGCAGCCCACTCCCAAAATAATCAGCCATCGAAAACCCTATTAATAGCAGAGAAGCACTGACAATAGTGTCAGGCATGGCACAGTGCCGGGTAGTATTTTGTCTGTTGTATATAGGGCTGTTATGAGATGGTCCCCACTCGGCGGCACCTAACATAAATACCAACATAAATATCAAGAATGCAACACAAACGTGTATGTCTTCCTGGATGTATTTCTTTTGCCAAGACTGCTGGCCAGCCCCACCGACTCCGACGCCACGGCCTCCAGTGCCAGGGTCTTCTGTGCAGGTGGCTTTTATCCGATTGCTCTCTGGGCTCGTCCTTGACTTCCTGGTGGACATCCATAGCAGGAAGTCCTTGCCACCACCCTGCTGGTCCATCAAAGCAGCATTGGGTTTGGGGACAGCATCTAAAAGGAAGGGGTCACCGACACTTCTGAACGAAGTGTGGTTTTCCTACCCCTTGAAGGAGGGCGCTGGTTCTCTCTGGACATGCTGGGTGCTGGGCCCACCCAATTTTGACAGTATGTGGAGTTAGCACGGGACCCTCGGGTAAGGACTCAGTCTCTCAAGACCACTCCCATGTCAGGTGCTGGCCCTGGGGGTACCTACACTTCCATCCAAGGCAGCTGCAATCAGGGGTTCCTGACCCCAACCTCAGGTTCAGTAATTTGCTGTAAGAGCTCACAGAAACATTTACAGACCTATGCTGTTGTTGTTAGGTGCCGTCGAGTCGAGCCTGACTCATAGCAACCCTCGTAGGGTTTTTGATGGCTGACTGTTTTGGGATTGCCTTGGGAGTGGGTTGCCATGTCCTTTTCCCATTTTGCAGTGCTGGGAATCGAACTCAGGACCTCAGAGACTGCAGAGCAGCGCTCTACCAACTGAGCTAAATCCCAGCCCTTACAGACCTATACAGGCTCGTTATTAAGGCTGCGATGAAGGAGCCGCATGAGCTGCCAGGTGAAGAGGTGACGGGAGAGCTGGAGGGCCCCCCTGCAGGGCTTTCTGCCCAGTGGCTTTCGGGGTGCTGCTGTCTGAGCACCAGAAAGTGCTCACAACTCCACAGCTCAGGGACTTAACAGTGATGTTTCATGGGTGTCCAGGCCCCCGCCCCCACCTGTGGGACGGGGTGGGGCTGAAAGCACCAGGCTTCTAATCTTGTCTCGGTCTTTCTGGTGACCACCTCCTCCGAGTCACCTCGTGAATGCAGAATGTGTTCCTGTCACCAAGGAGGTTCCGAGACTGCAGAAGGCCCACGTCAGAGCCTGCAGAGCCACGGGTTTATGGCTCATCCTGTGACACGTCACGGCAAGAGTGGCCCCACTCTGCATCTGGTTTCCGGCTGGCCCTCAGAGCGGCGTCTGCATCTCCAGGCCTGCCGGGTGGCACACACAGGGGCGGGCTGTGGAGCTGTCAGTCCAAGGCAGTGTCTCATCACACTGGCTCCTCCTGAGGCCACCTTCCTTGGCTTGCAGATGGTGACGAGGGTGTGTCTGTGCACGTGTGTGTGTGCGTGTGTGCATTCAAATTTCCCCTTTTGGTAAGGGCAGCCATCGTTGGGTTGGGGGCCCATTTTAATGACTTCATTTTAAAGTGACCTCTGTAAAGACATGTCTCCAAATAAGGTGACATTCTGAGGACAAGGGCCGGTGAGGACTCCAGCGTAAAAATGTGAGGCCAATTGAATCCATAGACCTTGCTTAACCAGGAAGTGGTGAGAATTCTGAACGTCTGTAGTTTCACCAACTGAAAACCAGGGAGACGGCTTAATTGTTCCTGAGCACAGCTCAAAATGTCTTGAAATGGACAGAAGTTAATTAAACAGAGAATTCTCCCACCCCCACTGTGCTAGTGCGTAAAGCCAGAGGTGGGGTTACTCCCAAAGGGAACATGGTTCCACTGGGCCCGGAACCTCGGGTCTTGAGGACAGGGAAGGAGATGAAAGGGGCAGGAGGGACCTGGCAGGGGGTGTTTTGGGTCCTCCCACCCAGCTCTCAGAGGAGTAGGCTGCTGTCCTTCCTGAGGGGCCTGGAGAAGCATGGGATCTGCACTGGCAGTCAGGCTGTCCAGGGAAAAAGCAAAGACAAGGTCCTCGGTTTGGCCCATTGGCCGTTTCCTTCAGGCAAAGCCTCCCAACACGGCCTGTTCAAGCTGCCTAAGGGTGTACACGGCTTATGACCTGCTGCACGCTTTGCCACTGGTGGGTGGAGCCCCACACTGGCTGGCTGAGTCCTGGAGGAGGGCAGGCTCCTGCAGGTCCTGGCAGTCAGCCTGCTGGCCACTTGCCTGTGCCACCGCATCATGGTGGGGTGGACCCGGGCTCTGGGGGCCCATGCCTCCATCTGCCCAGCTGTCCCCAGACCCTGGCAGCCTCTTCTGGCTTTGGCTTCATTTTGGGGCAGTGGAACCCGCTTTGTGGATGGCACAAGACTTCGGACGTGGAGCTTGGAGAGCAGGCGGGGCTGCAGTGACCTCATGTGAGGACAGCTCCAGCGGGGGCCTCCCAGGAACCATAGTGGGAGCCTTGGCCTGTGTGGGAGAAGGCCCTGGGCGCCCTCTCTGTGCTGGGCAGCATGGGGCCGTGATGGGCATAGGGGGCATGCCCTGCCGCCTGTGTCCAGGGCCCTGTCCTGGGGAGGACATGGCGAGTGTTAATGTGCGCGTGTCGGGTGCATTAGTGTGAGTGGTGCTGTGTGAGCCTGAGTCCGTGGTGACTGTGAGCATGCGTGTATGCACGGGCCCTCTACTGTCCCGGGAAGGCAGGGAGCAGCCCTCTCACCTCAGACTTCACTGCCCACCTGGCTCAGGGCAGGCTCTAGGGAGCGGCAGAGAAGAAAGGGGCAGAAATCCTTGGCCACCAGGACCAAGGTTGCACCACATGGTCCGCAGGCAGGAGTAGGGGCCTGGTGTTGTCCAAGAGAGCAATGTAGACACCAGGACAGGAAGAGTCTCCTAACCCGTGTCCACTGCCCTCTGTCTTTTCCGAGGGGAAGCCAGGGAGGGCACTGGCTTCTTGAGCAGGTGGGTGCCTGCAGTTCCTGGCAAGGCCACAGGAGGGCGCTGAGCCCCTTCCTTGAAAAGACAGGAAGCAAAGCATCCAGGCCTTGGAGGATGCTGGTGTCAAGTATCCACCCACCCTGGCATCCCTAACACTCAGTGTCCTGGCACCTCAGCATCCCTGACACTCAGCATCCTGGCATCCCACACCCCTGACACTCAGCATCCTAGCATCCCGGCATCACTGACACTCAGCATCCTAGCACCTCACACCCCTGACACTCAGCATCCTAGCATCCCGGCATCACTGACACTCAGCATCTTAACACCCGGAATCCCTGACACTGAGCATCCTAGCACCCTGCATCCCTGACACTCAGCATCCTAGCATCCCTGCATCCCTGTCACTCAGCATCCTAGCATCCCGGCATCACTAACACTCAGCATCTTAACACCCGGAATCCCTGACACTGAGCATCCTAGCACCCTGCATCCCTGACACTCAGCATCCTAGCATCCTGGCATCACTGACACTCAGCATCTTAACACCCGGAATCCCTGACACTGAGCATCCTAGCACCCTGCATCCCTGACACTCAGCATCCTAGCATCCCGGCACCCCGGCATCCCTAACACCCAGCATCCTCGCACCCCGGCACCCTGGCACCCTGAGTACCCAGTGCATGTCAAGCTTCCCAGACATCACAAGGAAACGACCCCGCTGGCCACTGCCCCCTCCTGCATTTCTCTCCTGGGTTGTTTCTCCCGAGTCTACTTCCATCAGGTGACCTTACGCCCTTCACCCCTGAACTCGTCACTACACTTTCACTTCACAAAAAACACATCTAATAAGGCCAGGGAGACCTCCTCCTGCTGCCCTGCTCCCCCCGCTCACCCCTTCCCTGGTCAGCCAGGTGGAACACAGAGCTCCGGAAAGTGGGGAGTGAGTGGTTTTAGTGCTGTGTAAGCAAGCACGTTCATGAGAATACTGGCAGACACACTTGTTAAATATCTGACCTGCGGATCTGACTTGGCTCCCCATGTTTTATCTGATAGCTCTGCAGGCCCCATCCAGTGCCACTCACGGGTGACACGTGCGCACACTCCAGTTGGTTCACTGACGTGGTTGCCCATCATGCCCTGCTTTACATCACTTTTTCCACTTCCGTGTCCGTCCACTCACGTGGCCTTGTTTGTGGAGAGCCTGTGTGTGCGGTTGTAGCCAGGCACCACCTGAAGCTGGGCTCTTCAGCACTGTTGGCATTTGGGTCTAGACAATTCTTTGAGGAATGGCCCTCAGCACTGTAGGATGTTGAGGGGCATCCCTGGCCTCTACCCGACAGACACAGGAGGTCTGTTTCCTCCACCCTAGGCAGGCAATCCCAGCTGTCTGCAGACGCTGCCAAATGTTCCTAGGGGGAAGGAATTGCACTGGAGAATGTGGGGCGCACACCTCCTGGTCTGGCCTGGATGTTCGGACAGGTGGTGCCCCCACACATACAGATACTAAACACAATTTACTTGGGACTCTCGGGTGAGGGGCATGGACTCCTGCAGCCCTCGGGAGGCCAGCGGAGATGGGAGAAAGGAAAAGCCTCTGGTGCTTTTGCCTTCCAGGAACAAACACCCATGTTGGTGGTCTCGGTGGTCACAAGGAGACAGTTCTTGCTTCGTTGGTGGCCAGACAGAGAGAGAGTTCTTGTCTAGTTAGTGGTCGAAGATCCGGGTGAGAGAGATCTTTCCTCGTCGGTGGTGGTGGGGGGAGAGGGAGAGAGAGAGAGAGAGAGAGAGAGAGAGAGAGAGAGAGAGGGAGGGAGGGAGGGAGACAGACAAGGCTGTCTGCTCATCGGTGGTCTGGGCGGAAAAAAAAGCAAGCTACCACAGTGCAGCTCCTTATATAGTTCGCCATGGAATGGCCTGAGCCAATCAGCCTTGAGTCCAATTGTCCAATCAGGTTCCAGGGATTTGTGAAAGGTTTTGTACAAACGTCCAATCAAGTTACTTTCATTTTCCCTAGATTTCCAATTTGCAAACCAGATCTTCAAAAGCTATTTTCCCAGTTCGTTTTTTTTTTTTTTTTTTTTTTTTTTTTTTTTTTTGCCAATTTTCTCCCAATTTCTCTGTATAGGAGAACCACTGGGTGTCTCCACAGTTGTCTATTTTAAAGGAGAAAAACTTTTTCCTCTGCCCTCTTAGATTCAGTATCTGGGACCCTGCAGATCAAGCAGACAAATGACAGATTTACCTGATACTAATTTTACTTGATGTTAATCTTTTAATCCATACATGTACACAGGTGTCTCATAGGAAAGGAAGGGGGGACTGTGAAGTTTCAGGTAGGTAGACCAGAAAGCATCCGTGGCGTTTCAGCCAGGAGTGATGAAGTTGTGAGAACGAGGAAAGATGAGGGCTGTGGCTGGGGGCAGTCAGTGCAGGAGGCAGGAGGAACAGAGGCTCGGGGTCACCTCGGGAAGGCTCACTGATGGGCCCAGCCAGAGCAGAGTCCTCCTGGCTCTGGGACAAAAGCCAGGCAGGGTCTTCCCTGCATCTGCTTCCCAGTTTCCTTCCCTCAAAGTGGTAGCCATGACAACGTGGTACATGTGATCGTCCATGTTTGTCTGTCAAGGACTCTGCACTTGCAGGTGCAACACCAGAGACTGACGAATGGAATATTTTGTCAACCTTGCTGATGCTCTCCCTGTGGCTGGTGCACAGATTGGTGTTTCCACTGACAAGGAGCAAGGTGGCTGTTTCTTCACACTCTGCACAGAGTGCTGTCAAACTCATCAACTGTTGCCAGCATGACGAGAGACGTTTCTCCTCATAGTTCTAACTTGCATGTGTTTGATTATGAGTTAACTGAAGCTTCCTTCTGCATGTCTCAGCTTTATTTCCTTTCTTATTAGCCGGTCATCCTACACTTTGAGAATTATTTCTATCAAGCTCTTGGTAATTTTAGATAGATTTGTCAGTAGCCGGGCATGGTGGCACATGCCTGTAATCCCAGTGGCTTGGGAGGCAGAGACAGGAGGATCACAAGTTCGAGACCAGAGGCAGTCTGCATAACTTAGCGAGACACCGTCTCAAAAAGTTAAACAAAGTGCTGGGGGTGCAGCTCAGTGGTCCAGCAGGTGCGAGGCCCTGGGTTCAACCCCCAGTATGGGGAAAAAAAAAAAAAAGATTTGTCAGGTACTTTATTATGTTTCAGGAAATTACTCCTCTGGGATACAAATGTAAAATATCTTTCATACGCTGTTGTTATTTTCTTTCATTTTGCTTATTTTGGTATTTGTCAGCCAGAATTTTTTAAATTAAATGTAGCTGAATTTATGAGACTGTCTCTGTGCCCCTTAGAAAGCTGACGAGCAAAGCCTGGACCCATGCCACCCTCTGGGGCTTATGGCTCCACTTCACAGCACCTCAGTCTTCGTGAGCGGTTTGTTTAGGGGCGAAGCTTGAGTCATGGTGTGCCCCTTCCCCCCTCTGTCCTAAACCTGTAGGTCTGAGTTTCTGCCTGTGTCTGTCTACACAGGGGCTCCCACATGCTGTTTTGGTTGTACCAGTTTGTAATCTGTTTCGGCATCTGCTGTGTGAGGCGCCCCTCCTGTCTTAATGTCTCTGTTCGTAACATATTTCAAGGCTATATCTGCTCGTTTATTTCTATGCAAATGCTGAATCATCTCCTCTAGATAAAAAAAAAAAAATACACAGAACGCAAAACATGCTGTTGATATTTTCGCTGGGATCGTATTCAACGTGCGGATTAATTTAGAGGGGCTGACATCTTCCGGGGGGGCGCGGCTTCGGATCCAGAGTGCAGCACAATTTTCCGTTCGCTTTCTTTCTGAGAGGGAAATCTGGGAGGGAGGCTGAGAGCTGGCATCCACACAAGCAGCAGCACCAAAATGGCAGGAACACCTGGGAGGAGAGGGTGCGCGGACACAAGGGCACCGGTGACCTGTAGGGGACGTGTTTATTGGGGGGAATAAAGGGGCGAGGCACAGCGCCACGAGCTGACTCCACCTCCAGGTCCTGAATGGCGCCAGGGTCCTCGCCACCGCCTCCCAGAGTCTGAGAAGACATTTGTGTCTCCTGGCTTGAGAGTTAGGAAGTTAGGAGAGTGGCCGCCTGCCACCGTGTCCTGCTGATCTACTGCCAGGCGTTGCACCACGAGCCGCGCGACCCTTCTCTGTGGTTGGTGCCGTTGTCCCAGGGGCACCTGGAGGTGTCTGATAAACATCAGTGAGAACGATGGGGCATCGTTAGGGCTCTGCCTCCTCACCTCTCTTTCCTCCAGTGCTGAGTTTCTGTGGAGTCTCCTTCCGTATCTGCAGGTGTTACTGCTTTCAGTGAGCACTGATTCTGTCTGGTGCGTGGGTGTTTACAGCCATCAGACCGCTACCGTAGGTCGTAACCCCGGTTGTCAAGTGCCTTCCTAGTCTGAGTCAGTGCTATTTACCCTATCATGCTTGACAATTGACTCACAGCCCGCCACGAGCCCCCCAGCTGTCAGTGGCAAGTCTCAGAGGTGCACACGTGCAGTCCCCAGGCTTCCTGGTGCTGAAGAACATGATGGTCTGTCATTCCTGAGTCTCACAGACCCCATGGCCCAGCCACTCTCCTCTCTGCACCAGACTTTCCTGGAGTTCCTCCCAGGCCTAACACCCTCTGTAAGGGAGCCGCAGCCAAGGGGAATTGCCCCCTAGTGTGGAAGTTATGCCAGGTAGAGGGAGGGGGATATTTCACTTGGAAGTCTGTGGGAATGCCTGAAATCCGTAAGTGGGAGGGGTTCTCTTTGTTCCTCCCCGTTCCACTCCTGAAGTATTCATACAGGTTGAGTGAAGAGGGTGTGGAGCGGGGTCTCGGCAGAATTTGGCAGGGCAGCCGGGCACGGTGGCACACGCCTGTAATCCCAGCGGCTCGGGAGGGGGAGGCAGGAGGATCGCAAGTTCGAGACCAGAGGCAGTCTGTGTAATTTAGCAAAACCCTGTGTCAAAAACAAAGGGTGGAGGGGGCTGAGGGTGCAGCTCAGTGGTCCAGCACTTGCAAAGCATACAAGCGCAAGGCCCTGGGTTTAAACCCCAGTGCCACACACACACACACACACACACACACACACACACACGAATTTGGCAGGGCCAGAATGGCTTGTCCAGAGGGGCTGGCTCACCAGAGAGGAGGGCTCTGCCCAGAAGGTGGATTCACATCGAGGTAGGACCCAGGGTTGGGCACCAGCACCCAGGGCGGTGATCACCTACTGTGCTGTCTCCAAAACCAACCTCAACCTCGTTTTGGTCCTCTTGACTTTTTTGAAAGTTCATTGCACCTAGGTTTTCAAATCATTAGTGTAGAATTCTGCAAAATCTTATCGGAAGAGTTAACTTTTGTTCTGTTTTATGATTTGTCTTCCTTCCTCAGTTTTCATTTTGTGCATTGAATCATATATATATATATATATATAATTTTGATTCAGTTATCAGGTTTGGCAATGCCACTAGGGGTTTTGCTTTATATAACAAAAAGCTCTAATAAGATACTGAACCCTCAGGCTCTGTCAGTTCTGCCCAGGACCTCAGGCCCACGAGGGACGTTGGGCAGAGGCACAGGGTGCTGGGCCTCCAGGGGAGGGCCCAGGCTCAGGGAGGGTCCCCCATCTCTGTGGGTCTGAGCCCAAAACAACAGCAGCCACTGGGGGCTTCTGGTTGGCCTAGAGGGCAAAGACTGTGCAAATGTCCTGAGATCCTACAAACAGGAGTGATCACGTGGTTCCTTCTCTCCTCAGTGGACCAGAGCAATTACACAGAGGGGGAAACCTCAGATTGACCAGTGAAAGAAAAAGACCAACAAAGACAGAAAGCTTAACAGAAAAGAATTTAAAAAACAAGTAGATACAAAACAGAAATAAAATAAAACACAAATAAAAGTAAATATATAAAATATAAGATCAAGTCATAGAATAAATGTAAAAGGGTAAAAAAAAAAAAAGGATCCTCAAATTGGAGCACAAAGCTAACTGGTGATTTGCTGTTGAAAGAGACACAATTAAGTGACCCTGAAAGGTTGAACATAAAAAGTAGAGATCGCTGAGAGAAAACAAGAGAGGAGTGGCTTGGTCATGGTTGCAGACACAGTAACAGTTAAAAGAGGAAAGTAAGCATTGGGTTTTAAAAAGTAAGCAAACGATGGTGGGAGACTCCAGTTCTGTCCAGTGCACAGTTCAAGTAGGAAAATGTGAGACTTTTCAATATTAAGAAGTAAAAACACCTCATGCTGAAAATGAAGATGAACTTGTTTTAGGTGCTCATGGAACAGTCCCTTATTGATCACAAACTAGGTTTCAAAAAAATTCTATATACACTCCCCAAGGTAGAAATAGTAAAGGCAGCAGTCTGGACACAAGACAGCAAAACTACATGCTTTAAAATATGACTGGAAACAAAATAGCCCAATGGCCTGAATAAAAGCATGTGTGTCTTAAACAACTCCTAGCTTCAAGAACAAATCAAAAATTAACTATCACACATGACTGTATTTACAGAGTATCTCAAAAACAATAAGGGAAGCCGTTTCGTATCCCTACCGAAGACAGCACTTGAAGGAATAAATACTTCTTATTATAAACCAAACACGACACTGAATCACCCAACTTCAGGTCTGGAAAAGACTGAGGGGAGCCGGGCGCAGTGGCGCACACCTATAATTCCAGCGGCTTGGGAGGTGGAGGCAGGAGGATTGCCAGTTTGAGACCAGAGGCAGTCTGCGTAACTTAGCGAGACCCTGTCTCAAAAAAGTAAAAAAAAAAATGGACTGAGGGTGCAGCTCAGTGGTCCAGCACTTGCAGAGCATGCAAGTGGGAGGCCCTGGGTTCAACCCCAGTACCGGAAAAAAAAAAAAAGACCGATGTTGCCTAAGAAAATCACAAGGAAATCATCAGAGACAACGACAGGAGAAAACACCATGCCAGCGCCCTGATATGTGAATCCAGCACCTGGCCAGGCTGTCACTAACGAAGAAAAATGCAGAAGGCATGGCTACACAAAATAATAAGTGACAAAGAAGACACTGCACACATTCACGGTAAAAGCCCAAGAGAGATTTGCTTTCTCGGAGGTTTTTCTAGGAAACTGTAAATCAGGGGGCTCCCCTGGGAGGGGGTAAAATGTCACTGTACCAATTGTGACAGAAGAAAGAACTGCCCACTCTTGTCCAGAAAACCAGCCCAGACAATTTCACAGGGAAAATGTGAAAAAATGCTTAAGGAAAAGATGATTTAATCCCAGGGCGCAGGAAGAGAGGCACACACGTCTTCAGAATTAATTTTTGAAGGCTGACTTACATTGGTATTCAGTTCGACAAGGAGTGGTGCAGAAATGAAAACCACCAACCAGTCCTGCTTGTGAATACTAATGTAAAATCCTAAATAGGTATCCACGGATAGATTGCAGCAGCGTATGAAGGAGAATGATGTATGGTTGGCATGGTGGGATCACTCCAGGGAGTCAAGGACTCAGCACCAGGAAGCATCTTATTCCAATTCAGTTTACTGCTAACAGCTTCAAGAGAAGAACTGTGATGATTCACAGATGCCTGAAAGGTATTTTGTAAAATCTGGCATTCAGTATTGATTAAACTTCTTAAATATGGGACTAGGATGTAGCTCAGTGGCAGAGCAATTGCCTAGCATGCTCGAGGCCCTGAATTTGACCCCCATGCCCCAGACTGCAAACAAACTAACAGACTTCTAGAAGACAGCAGGCAAATTATAAATTTTCCTTGTGTAGGAAACCACTAAGTATGATGCAAAATCCCAGAGAAAGACGGAGAAACACAGCCCCTTCAACACTTCTACGATCAAACCTCTGTATAAATAGGCAAAAAGACTGAGTGATCGAAGAAACGTTTGCAATACGTGGCACAGAAAAAGTGCCCACATCCTTATTAATCTCTACAAAGCAATAAGGAAAAATTATCGGCTGGACAGAGGCACGGAGTCTGGCTGAGATGGGCTGCCTGTAAGGAAGGGGCTCAAGGGGGTTGTGGCAAAGGAGAGGTGGAGGGGCCAGGGGCACAGAGAAGGCGCTGGGGCTCGGGCTCCGCCAAGGCCCGCCACCAGGACTCTGGGGTTTGCGGACATTTCTGCTATACTTTTCCACCACGGTCCTTCAGAAGGTGAGGCCTGTTCACAGGCCTGGGATTCGTAGACCCAGAGCCTAACATTTATTGGGTGCCCCCTGTGTGGCAGCCCCTGACAAGGGGATTAATTCTCAGGGCAGCATGTGAGGTGACAGCACATACCTTATCTCTTCCCCCTGGAAGGAGCTCAGTCCTAGTCTTGCCCCAGCCGAGTACAATGTAACAAGGCAGTGGCCAGGCTTGTGCCTGGTTGTTCTTGGCCAGAGATGCGGGCAGGCTGACTAGGGGTGAGGCCAGCTCAGGCCAGCTGGGCTCAGGACCAGCTGGTGGAATTTGCTCTGTGCAGCCCCCACCCAGGGACCGTCTGCTGCCTCGGGGTCGGTGAGCCAGGAGGGAGCCGGCCAGTGTCTGCGCAGATGGCCTGGGCTGTACCCTGTTCTCAGCCTGGGGGACTAGGTCACTGTGGGAGGATGAGGGGTGCCGGCTGAGTGGTGCCTCCCCTTGCCTGTGCTCCCTGGTGACTGCTTTTTCTAGGAAACTGTAAAGCAGGGGGCTCCCCTGGGAGGGGGTAAACTGTCACTGTACCAATTGCAACAGAAGAAAGAACTGCCTGCCCTTGTCCAGAAAACCAGCCCAGACAATTTCACAGCACAATGTGAAGAACTGCTTAAGGAAAAGATGATTTAATCCCAGGGCGCAGGAAGGGAGGCACGTCTTCAGAATGAGTTTTTGAAGGCTGAATTACATTGGTAATGGACACGCGCACTTTTTCTGTGTCACATACTGCAAATGTTTCCTCGGTGACTCATCAGTCGTTTTGCCTGTTTATACAGTGGTGGGCTTTCTGACCTGCTGCTCCCCAAGGAGGGAGATAGACATTCCTGGGTTTGAAACAAGTCCCTAACCTGCCAGCTGCCCCCCTTGTCACCGACAACAACAAATAGTGAAGGCTGCAGGGAAATGGTGGGATGGAATTGCTGGCACCCAGATGTGTCCAAGAGGGGCTCCTCCGGGATATTGTTGCGGGCGTCTCCCCACCCGGTCTGTCTGGCTTTTCCTACATGCAGGGAAGGCAATGGCCCCCCAGTTACCTGGAATCTCTCTCCAGGGCAGCCTCCTGTGTCCTCCAGCCCTGCTGTCTGTCCCTACAGTGCCCACACTAGTGGGGAAAGGCCTCTGCCTCTCGGTGCCACCCCTGGGCAAAATCCAGGTGCCCCTGCAGCCTTGGGCTGCCTGGCCTGGGCCTCCTGGACTCCTCCTGCTGTGCCATCCTCACGCCGCCCTGCGCTCCTGAAGACGGGGCAGAGGCTCCCCTGACTGAACTCTGCACAGGCTCCTTGGAGGCCTCTCTTCAGCTGGCTGCATTAGTCAGGGTTTTTGTCCCTGAGATGAACACCTGAGGGAACGATGTGAAGGGAGGAGGGGTTCCCCTTGGCTCACGTTTCAGGGGACTCAGGTCGTGGCCGGCTGCCTCCATCTCTGTGGTTGCGGTGAGGCAGAGCCGCTCGCTCGTGGCAGCTAGGAGGCAGAGCAACGGCAAGGAGCCAGGGCAAGATGTGGCCTCTGAGGCACGTCCCTAGTGACCTACTTCCTCCCTCAGGTCCCCCAACTAAAGTTTCCAGCACCTCCCCAAATAGTGCCACCAGCTGGGCCCGTGTGGCCCTGCAGATTCAGACCACGTGCCTGGCGTGGACCTCGGGCTTTCCCTGCCTGCTTGGCTGGTCTTGGCAAGCATCCTGCTGACTCTGCCTCCTGAGGACGCTTTACTCCGGATGTCCACGCACTGGGCCCGCCTTCGGCAACAGCCCCTTCCCTCGAGCCTCCTCTTGGCCATTTTCCGTCTACTCAGGTCCTTGCCCTGCTCCTGCCTATGGTCCCAGGGGTAGCTGCTGTCTTCAGACTCGAGCCCAGCTTTACTGAGGCCTGTGCGCCTGAGTGCCAAGTAAAGTCTGTCTTTGCTGCAGGGCCCATCTGCCCTGCTCTGGCTATAGTGGCCTATGTTCTGGCTCTGGGACACCCGAGGCGTCCTGAGAGGTGTGTGCTGTGATCCGGGCGTGGTGGCGCATGCCTGTAATCCCAACGGCTTGGGAGGCGGAGGCAGGAGGATCACAAGTTTGAGACCAGAGGCAGTCTGTGTAATTTGGTGAGACCCTGTCTCAAAAAGTAAAAAAAAAAAAAAAAAAAAAAAAAAATGGGCTGGGGGTGCAGCTCAGTGGTCCAGCACTTGCAGAGCATGCAGGCATGAGGCCCTGGGTTCAACCCCAGTACTAAAAAAAAAAAAAGAAGAAGAAGAAGAAGTGTGTGCTGCCAGTGCTCTGGCTTGAGCTCTGGACTCTGCCGGAGCCAGAGCCCCTACCCTGCGGGGCCCTGCAGAGCAGCGCAGACTGCCGAGCGACCTTCCGAATCACAGGAGGGCAGCCTTCTCCCCAGAGGAGAGGCCGGGAGGTCAGGGACTGCCAGCCTGAGGGGTCCTGTTCTTAGAACTGCAGCTCGCTGGCCACTCCCGGGGTTGCCGGGCTGACACCTGGGCTGCTCTACAGAGCTGATGCTCTGGGTATCAGCAGGACCTGAAGAGGGATGGCGAGGGCCATCGGGGTCTGCAGCCTCGGTCTGTGACGAAAGGGGAGGAGCCAGCAGCAGGGCCCTGTGACTTCCTGGAGGACTCATCACCACGGCCTCCTCCACTGTCTGCCCCTGCACACTCCCTTCATCCAGGAGGCTACCCTGCTGTCGGCCGTGTGTGGAATGAGGGGGTGGCAGAAGCCAGTGTCGCTTTAGGGGGGCAGATCCAGCTGATTCAGTCCCCTTGTCACTTCTCTGCCAAGTGACACAGGCCATTTTCTCAATCGCCAAGCCTGAGTTTCTTCATCCCTAAGTCATTGGCCCTGCTTGGGTCAGAGGCCTGTGGCCTGGGGGCCCCGTATCAGGTGCTGTGAGGCTGGTGCAGGGTTTGGCCAAGGGAGAGCACGGGGCCTGACATGTGGCGGGGGGTCAGGAAGGGATCAGGAAGGGGTGGCAGGGAGACTTCAGGGTATTTTGGTGTCTAGGCCTCCAGGTTTGCCCTGGGCCCTACCTCACCTGGTTGCTCTAAGAACACAGGTCAGCATGGTGTCCACAGCCACCACCCTTCCTGGGCTCAGGAAGAAAGAGCCCTAGCCCCTGTCTACCCCTCTGCTGGCCGCTCCTGGGAGGTGGGGACAGTGTTATTTTTAGGTGCCTGTGCTGGAGCCTCCCTCCCTCTCGATACCAGCCCCGGTATTGAGGGCACTTCCTGTTATTCCCCAAGCTCTGAGACACAGCAGGCAGCTGTTCAAACGCGGGATCGGTGGGCTGTGACAGCGTGCACTGATTTGAGAGAAGAATGTCACAATGCTACCTGCCAAATCTGGACACTAAACTGGGCCGAGGGCCGTGACCTGCGTCTGGCAGCGGGAGGGAGACAGGACAGGTCTGTGGTCCGGGTCAGGCGCTCACACTGCCATCAGCCCCAGGCAGTGTTCGGAAGGTTTCTAGTTCATTGAAGGGCTGTGCATATTCATGGCGCACCTCCCTGCCACTGGACCATGGCTCCTCCAGAGCCAAGCAGCTCCTCTCAGAAGACGCCCACGAGCTCTGCCCTAGCCTGGCTTCTCTGCACCGTGGTGACCTGCAGAGCGCTTAGCTGGACGGGGTTGACTACACAGGCAGGAGGAGGGCCAGCTTGCACCATGCACTGGGAGCAGCGGCCACACTCAGCCACTCACACGCCCACACGTGCACACACCACACTCCCACACTCATGCCTGGCATACTCAGAGGAAGGGGTGATGCAGGACTGGTCTCCCCAGGGTCCCTGGGAACAATTTTGGATCCTCTCCAACTGAGAGGATCTTGCCTCACAGTCCTGAGCCCCTGCATACCTTTGAGGCCCCCTGAGGACCTTTGGGGCCCCCTGAGGGCTTTGTTTGTGCCTCCGGGGGGCAGAGGGAGGAGGAAAAGGCAAAGCGCTCTCCCCACAGGGCAGGCTAGGAGCCTGGATGACTCTGAGGCCTGTGTGAAGCTGAGGGGTGGCCCTGGCAGTGTTACTGCCTTTAGGGCACAGGAGTGGGGCAGTCAGGGCCTCCCAGGTGTCCTGTGGAAGCTGGACTCTGCTCTCCATGCATGATCAGTCTGCACCCCTGGCCTTGGTGACCTTCTGCCGCCTGTGCGTGCTCCGTCCTTTGGCAGGGGTATTTCTGCACCACCAGACTCTCTCCTCGCAACCTCTCACTGCCTTGGGAGCCCTGAAGTCTGGCCCAGGCTTGCGGGGTAGCGAGGTCCAAGGTCGCTGCCCCTGTGGAGAGCCAGCTCTATGGAATTCCTGGTGCTTGCCCAGGGAGTGGTGGCCGGCCGGACAGTGGGAGCCACAGAGCCTGCCACCCTGGGTGGGAACGGCTGGGCTGGCCTGGAGCTGCTGCCCAGTCCCCTCTGGGCTGAGATGGCCCCACAGGCAGGTGTAGGACAGAGCTGTGCGGCCTCAGGGCGGCCATGGGGGGTGGGCAAGGCGGAGCCAGAGTGGCAGTGCAGACCTGCAGGGGACCGGAAGGCGAGAGCAGCTGAGACCCTCGGAGAGTGCCTCTGCGCCTCTGTCCCCAGCGCACCTCGTCCCCCCAACCCAGATACTGGGGACAGTGGCCAGCACAGAGCTGCCCATGCCCACAGGCCACTGCCTCCTGCTGCTGCTTTGCCAGGCTTGGCTCCCCAGGGCTGTCTCTGCCCAGTGCTCTCAGCAGGCAGGACACGGCCTCCCCGGCTGCCGTGGAGAGAGGCAGCCTCAGCCTCCCAGCCCAGGGATACTTGGTCACTTAGGGGCACAGCAGAGTTTTGACTGAAGGATCCCCTTCCTAAAGCATGGGAGTCTCTGTCCCTCTGGAGGGGGTGACGCCCTTTGGACTAGAGTGTCACCTGCATGTCCTCTCAGTGTCAGGCCTGGCCACACTAGAGCCAGGTGAGACTGGGCATTTCTAAGGTCAGTGCTTTAACAACAGCCCTGGCTGCAATGACCCCCATATCCACAGGTGACCTGAGGGGGCATTCGAGCAGCCTGCCCCCCCAACAGAGCTGCAGAGCAGGGTAAGGGGGACGTGGGGAGACGGGTCCTGGAACGTGGCAGCCACAGCCCTCGGTCACACGGCTGTCCTCACCGTTGAATGGAAGGGCCCTGCCTACAGGGCCCAGGTCACCAGCCTGGCCTCACAGGCATGGAGGCCTCTCCTGGGGCTCTGCCCCCTCACTTGGGGGGAATATGTTTCTTTCTCCTGCTGTAGGAACAAAGCCTCTGTCACCCCCTTGTCACACGGGCTTCCTGAGGGGAAGCTCTGCCTTAGACACACAGCATTCTTACCAAACATTGCTGTCACCTGAAAGTGACTGGAGGCCCTGGGCCCGAGCCACACTCCCAGGATTGCCCCAAGTGGCTCCTTACGGGGAAAGCGTCCACTTGAGAGTCCAGACTTGGGCTGTGGGGTGCGTGGCGGCCACAAGGCCTGGCTTGTATCTTTGAGTTAACAAGGCCAGCTGGAGCCCTGGACCCAGCTCTTCTTAGGAGGCAGGGAGAGAAACGGCAGGTGTTGGCCCCCAACTTGGATGGAGGGCTTTGGTTTTTAAGTTTTGAAAAAGGTAGAAGAGATGATCACACTAGTTTATAACGTTAGCAAATGTCTTAGAAAAATTGGAAATGTTAGCCGGGCGCGGTAGCGCACGCCTGTAATTCCAGTGGCTTGGGAGGTGGAGGCAGGAAGATCATAAGTTCGAGACCAGAGGCAGTCTGCATAACTTAGTGAGACCCTGTCTCAAAAAGTGAAAAAATGGGCTGGGGGGTGCAGCTCAGTGGTCCAGCACTTGCAGAGCATGCAGGCGTGAGGCCCTGGGTTCAAGCCCCAGTACCACACATACACACACAAAAAAAATTGGAAATGTTTTGACTGAGGTTGGCTTCGTTATATTACTAAAGGCCCAAGCGAGGGTGAGGGGCTGCAGTCCATGAAGGGAAGCCAGAAATGTCAGATCTTCTGCATAAACCAAAATTGTTCCCGGGGACCCTGGGGAGACCAGTCCTGCATCACCCCTTTCTCTGAGGATGCCAGGCGTGAGTGTGATGTGTGCACGTATGGGGCGTGTGAGTGGCTGAGTGTGGCCGCTGCTCCCCAGGCACGGTGCAGGCTGGCCCTGCTCCTGCCTGTGCAGTCAACCCTGTCCAGCTAAGTGCTTTGCAGGTCGCCACAGTGTGGAGAAGCCAAGCTGGGGCGGAGCTCGTGGGCGTCTTCTGAGAGGAGCTGCTTGGCTCTGGAGGAGCCGTGGGCCAGTGGCAGGGAGGTGCACCATGAATATGCACAGCCCTTCAGTGAACTAGAAAATGAAAGTAGCTCCTGCATTAATTTTAAACAAATGGCATCAAGAGGGGCCTGGGGAGAAGGTGGCCCAGTCCCAGCCCCAGCTCCCTGGTGGCCTTATTATTGCAGTCTAAGGGAACCTTCTCTTATTTGTTGAAATATTCATAGAAGTATGAAAAAGTAAGCACTCGTAATTTGCTCTGTGTTCATTATTTATCAAGCTTATTTTTCTGTTGGCAAGGGGTTTCTGATCTCTTCCAAGGAAAAACTAGGCAAGAATCACAGCTCTGGTAGTTTCAGCTATTGAAATTAAAAATTCAGATGAGCACCCTGTCCAAAGTGAAAACTGAATAAAATTGTTTACAAATGCAGACTGATTGGAAATGAAAAGTATGAGAGCTGTTGGTTATTCATTTTAGGACTGTAAGTTTTGCTCAAATAACTTGGTAGGTTGATTCTGAGCCTGATTTGCACCTGGAGTTTAGCCCTACTCACAGCAGATGTCTGGGCTTGCCAACCGGTCACTGCCTCCTGCCTGTGTTGGTGCCCGGAATTTGCATCGGCAGCAGCCTTGGTGTGTGAGGGCACAGACGTGGCCATCACTTCCAGGGCACAGGAGACCCCTTGGTAGACGTGGTCCAGGGCTCCTCCCCACCCATAAGCTCACTGCCCCAGGCCCAACGTCACATGGCCGGGCATGCTGAGCCTGATTCTACACTTGGAGGAAGAAGCAGCTGTCAGGACTGGTGACCCATAGGCTCTGCTTTCCTGGGGCTGCAGGAGCAAGTGGCAGAGTAATGGGCTGAAAATAGTGCCTGTTTATCCTCCCACAGGTCTGGGGGCCACAAGTCTGAGATCAGGGTGTCAGTAGCCCATGAACCCTCACAGGTCTTGAGGGGGGGAATCTCCCTCAAGGGGGGGGCATTGGAAATGTTCCAAAACATTGGAAATGTTTTGACTGAGGTTGGCTTTCGTTATATTACTAAAGGCCTAAGCGAGGGTGAGGGGCTACAGTCCGTGAAGGGAAGCCAGAAATGTCAGATCTTCTGCATGAGCCAAAGTTGTTCCCGCGGACCCTGGGGAGACTAGTCCTGCATCACTCCTTCCTCTGAGGATGCCAGGCGTGAGAGTGGGAGTGTGGCGTGTGCACGTGTGGGCGTGTGAGTGGGTGAGTGTGGCCGCAGCTCCCCGTGCGCGGTGCAGGCCGGGGTCGGGGGGAGCCCCTCCCTGGCCACCAGCTTCTGGGGCTCCAGGAGTCCCTGGGCTCGTGGATGAGTCACGCAGACCTCCGCCTCTGCCTTTGCGTGGCTGTCTCCACGTGTCTCTCTGGTCTCAGATCTCCTTTCCTGTCTCTCAGGGGGTGCCAGTCATTGTGCTCAGGGCCAGCCCTAAAGCAGGGTGATCTCATCCAGAGGCGCTTACCTTAAATACAACTGCAAGCACCCTTTACACAAGTAGCTCAGAGCCGTGGGGTGATGGGTCGGGACCTGAGCACGTCTTTCTGGGAGACGGTGTAACTGTCTACACTGTGGGGATCACACGGTCGAGGAGCACAGACTTTTGCGTTGCTGAGGTCTTAATCCAAGTTTTGCTTCAAGATTTTGGTACAAGCTGGGCGTGGTGGCGCACGCCTGTCATCCCAGCGGCTCTAGAGGCGGAGGCAGGAGGATCGCAAATTCGAGACCAGAGGCAGTCTGCGTAATTTAGCGAGACTCTATCTCAAAAAGTAAAAAAAAAAGGGCTGGGGGTGCAGCTCAGTGGTCCAGTGCTTGCAGAGCATGGAGGCACGAGGCCCTGGGTTCAACCCCAGTACCGCAAAAAAAAAAAAAAAAAAAAAAAAAAAAAAGATTTTGGTACAAAGAAGACTAGACTGCAGAGGGGCATTGGAAACTTTAGCAAGATGCCAGTGTGGTCAGGCCCCCAGGGATGCTAAATATCTGAGCTTCCAGCCCGTGTCAGCCCGTAACAGGCCACGGCCCCAGACGACAGCTCCGCTCTGAGCCCATACTGAGGATGTGTCCGCCGTGCAGCCACCAGCTGCTGTCAGAGGGGCAACTTGGCCGTCAAGTCTGGGCGAGGCTGGCTTCTGGCTTGCCCCACACCCGTTCGTACGTGGGGCAGCCTCTCCCCTCTCTCTCCTCATCCACACACAGCCCTCGCCCCAAGGGCGGCACCAGGACCAGACTCACCGTGTGGATAAGACACTCGTGGTTTCCGTGGTTCTGTTGACTGTGGTCGCACCGTGAGGACGTCTCATGCATGACCTTCAGCCTGCTCCTGCCAGAGACGGGCACTGAGGGCGCTAGAGGTCACAGCCACCTCCCGCATCCCACTGGGGCTGGGGGGCAGGTGCTGTCCAGTACGCATGCCCTCCCTTGTGCGGGCCAGGTGCTCGGACCCCACTGGACAGTGTCCCCAGAAGGGCTTGCAGACCCAGGGGTGGTCCTGAGAGTGGCTGGAGGCTCGGGGTCAGCAGGTCTGAGGAAGGGCTGCCGCAGTGGTCTCTTGTACCTTACTGCTTTGAAGTAACTTCAGACGTACAAAAACGTGGCTAAAATGAATGTTACAAGAAGTGACCATTATGCTCTTTACCCAAATTTGCCAGCGGTGAACAGTCTGCTGCGCTAGCTTTACCACCCTGCTGCTCCTAAGGCTCTTTCTCTCTCCTGCTCCCGCGTGTGCACGTGCGTGTACATGCTTGCGTGAGTGTGTGTGTGTGTTATTTCCCCAAATCGCTTTGAGAGCAGGCTGAAAGCTGAGGACATGTCAATTCATTGCTAAATATATCATTGTGCATTTCCCAACAGGGACAAATTGTTTTCATAGCCTCAGAATGGCTATCAAAATTGTTGCTGTTGTTGTTAGGTGCTGTCAAGTCGGTATCCGACTCAGCAACCCTATACACAACAGGTGAAACACTATTGTCAGTGCTTCTCTGCTGTTTATAGGGTTTTCAATGGCCGACTGATTTTTTAATCAAAATTAGGAAAGTTAAAATCAATAAAGCATCTAATAGAGTCCATGCTCAAATGCTGCCCCTGTGCCAACACGCGCTGGACGGTTTTTCCTGCACGTAGGACCCTGTCCAAGACCACAGGACTCACACTGTTTTGCATCCCTGATCTTCGATCCTGGATGGTGTTTAGCCCTACTTTGTAGTTCTGGACTTTGAGATTTTTGCAGAGTTCAGGTCAAGTATTTTGTAGAAGTGCCTTCAATTGGGGTTGACATTCAGATTTTCCATTCCATTTTATGATAGTTCTGGTAAATTGCATTTTTCAAGGAGTTCTCCTATTTCATCTTATTTATTGGCATAAAATTATTTGTCATATTCCCTGATTTTCCTTTTGATGACTGAAAGATCATTATACCTCCTCTTTCATTTCTGATATTGGGAATTTATGGCCTCTCTCTCTCTCTCTCTCTCTCTCTCTCTCTCTTTATCTTGGTCCAAATTATAGGAATATATCAAGGTTGTACTAATCTTTTTAAAGAACTAAATTTTGAATTTGTTAATTTGCCTCTTTTCTGTTTTCTATATTATTAATTTCTATTTAGTTTCGGGGCTGGGATTTAGCTCAGTTGGTAGAGCGCTGCTCTGCAGTCTCTGAGGTCCCGAGTTCGATTTCCAGCACCACAAAAATGGGAAAAGGACGTGGCAAGCCACTCCTGAAGCAATCCCAAAACAATCAGCCATTGAAAACCATATAAGGGTCTCTATGAGTCAGACATGACTCAATGGCCCCTAACAACAACAATAACAATAATTCTCAGTTTCATTAATTCCTGAACTCTACTTATTTTTGGTTAAACGTTGTCGTGGTTTGGATGAAGTATGTCCCCCGAAGGTCCTGCCTTGTTGGGCTGTCCTAGAAAGTCATGGAACATTGGAGGTGGGACTCAGCATTGTGGAAGTGGGTGTGCCCCAGGGGTGGGTCTTTGGAGGATTTTTTACTCAGACCTCTTTGTCTCCTTCCCTGTGGTCTCATGATGCTGTGGTCATCTGCCACAGGCGCTGCCTCCTGCCACTGCCATGCCTGGCCCACAGCCATGATAGACTGATCCTCTAACTGTGAGCAGTGACAGGTGCCTAACACAGATTTACTCATAATTTCACAACTCTGCTGCAGAGTTTGAGTTATTGACACACAGGTTAATTTAATGAGTCAGCTTGACTGGGCTAAGGAATGCCCAGATAGCTGGAACACACATGATTTCTCAGGGTGTCTGTGAGGGTGTTTCTAGAAGGGATCAGCACTTGAATCTGTAGACTGAGTGAAGAAGAGCCAGCCTCCCTAACAGGAGTGGGCGCCATCCCATCCTCCCCAAGGGGAGTGGGTGTCATCTTGCCCATTTTGAGACTGAACAGAACAAAAGGATGGAGGCAAGCGAGTTTCAGTGGCTTCTCTCCCTTGTTTGAGCTGGAGCACCTGTCCCCTCAGCTCCCATAGTCCTCAGGCCCTTAGACTTGCACTGATTTATCCTACTTGCTTTCCTGGTTCTCCAGCCAGGAGATGGCAGACTGCGGGACTTCTCGGTCTCCACAATCACTTGAGCCAATTTCTATAATTATCTATCTGTCTATCTATTCATCATCTACCTTTCCATTGGTTATATTTCTCTGGAGAACCATACATACAATAATTGGTTTTGAATTTTTATTCTTTGAAGCAATCCAAGTAAAATGAAATATAAAAAGCATTTGTTGTATGTTCGCTGTCAACTTGAAATATTTATACTCTTTCTCTTTCTTTCTTTTTTGACCTGCAGGCTATTCAGAAGTGTGCTGCTTAATTGCCAATGATCTGGCAGGCAGGAGACTTTCCTAGATATCTTGCTGGCATCAACTTTTAATTTAATTTCTCTGTGATCAAAGAATACACCATATGATTTCAATATTTTGGAATTTACTAAAATTTCACTTTGGCCAATACATCACTATTTTGACAAGTATTCAATGTGCACATGAGAAGACTGTGTTTTCTGCAGTTATTGGGCAGTGTGCTCCAAACACCATTAGGTCAGTGGGGGTGGTGGTGTTATTTAGATCTTTATCCTTGCTGTTTGTTTTCTCTACTTATTCTTTCAATTAGGAAGACAGGCATGTTAAAATATCCAGCTATGATTATGAATTGATATGTTTCTTCTTTTAATTCTCAGTTGTTGCTCTTTGTATTTTGAAGTGCTTTTATTAGGCACATACACTTTTATGATTCTTAAGTCTTACTGGTGAACTGACCCTTTAATTCTAGTAATAGCCTTTATATTAAATCTGTTTTGATTATACTAATTAACAGAGTAACTAATACTACTTTAGGGGCTGGGATTTAGCTCAGTTGGTAGAGCGCTGCGTTGCTGTCTCTGAGGTCCCCAGTTCAATTCCCAGCACCGTAAAAATGGAGAAGGGCCTGGCAATCCACTCCCAAGGCAATCCCAAAACGGTCAGCCATTGAAAACCCTACAAGGGTCGCTATGAGTCAGATACCGACTCGACGGCACCTAACAGCAACAACAACAACACTACTACTTTATTCTAGATTTTCTTGTGTCTACTAAGTTGGAATTTTTGTCTTTTTTATCCTTTTACTTTTTTATCCTTTTACTTTCAAACTATTGTACTTAAAATATTGTCTCCTACAAAAAATCAAAAGATGCATTATATTGGAAAAAGCTGTTGCAAAAGACCTATTTAAAGTGTGCAAAAGTAAAGCTGTCACATTGAAGATGAAGGTGAACCTGATTCATGCCATGGTCTTTTCAGTTACATCATGTGGTTGTGAAAGCTGGATATTGAATAAGGGAGACAGGATAAGAATTGATACTTTTGAATTATGGTGCTGGAGATGAATCTTGAATATACCATGGACTGCCAGAAGAGCCAACAGATCTGTCCTAGAAGAAATGCAGAGTGTTCTTTGGAAGCAAGGATGGCTAGACTGCATGTTATGTATTTTGGACATGTAATCAGAAGGGATTGATTCCTGGAGAAGGACATCATGTGTGGGAGAGTGGCAGGTCAATGATAAAAAGGAAAACCCTCAACGAGATGGATTGACACAGTGTCTGTAACATGGGCTTAAACATAAAACATGATTCTGTGTCTGGCACAGTGTTGGAGAGTGTTTCATTCTGTTGTACACGTGGTGACTATGAGTTGGATCCATCTCAATGGCATCTAGCAACAACAATAAATAGCATAGAGTCACATTTACATTTATTTATTTAGACAGTGCTGGGGATTGAACCCAGACCCTCTCACATGCTAGGCAACAAATCTACCACTGAGCCATACTCCCAGCCCAATACTTTAATTTTTTAAAATCCAGTCCTATAACCTTTACCTTTAATAGAAGAATTGATCCATTTATATTTCATGTAATTATTGATGAGGCTGGATATGGCTAGTATTTTGTTATCCATTTCTTTTGCCTTCCATTTTTACTTCTCTATTCCTTCTTCCTTGCTCTCTTTAAAGTTAATTGAATGTATTTTAATTCCCCTAGTGGCTTTCTAGCTCTGCTCCTTTGTATAATTTTTTCCTGCCTGTCCTCAGAATTAGAACATACATCCTTAACTTTTCAAAGACAGCTGCCTAAAATGTGAGCACTTACCGTGGTAGAGCTTGGTTTACCACCCTCTTTCCTTGAACCACCTTTTTATGCATTGTATCTGCACTCATAATAAACTCCAAACAATGTTGTCATTTTTATTTTGAGCGATCACAAGCGTCTTAAATAATAGAAAGGGTGAGAGAATCGAGTCCCTTACCCTTGCTCATGAACTCACTGCTGCCACTGTGCTTCCCATCTACTCTGCAGACCCTGGTTTCATCTGGTGTCTGTTCCCTAGAGCCTGCAAACTTCCTTCACCAGACTCCATAGGGAGGCTTCTGGTTACAGATCCTTTTTTTTTTTTTTTTTTTGCTGTACTGGGGGTTGAACCCAGGGCCTCGCGCCTGCATGCTCTGCAAGTGCTGGGCCACTGAGCTGCACCCCCAGCCCATTTTTTATTTTTTGAGACAGGGTCTTGCTAAGTTATGCAGGCTACCTCTGGTCTCGAACTTACGATCCTCCTGCCTCCACCTCCTGAGCTGCTGGGATTATAGGCGTGCACCACTACACCCAGTGCTGGTTACAGATTCTTTAACTATTTAATTGTCCAAAGATATATTTATTTTACCTTTATTTTTCAAAAAATGTACTTGCTAGACAAAGACTTCTGAGTCGAAATTTCTTTTATCACCTTAAAGATGTTATTCCATTTGCCCAATGAGTCAGCCACCACTTAGGTCATTATTCTTCTGTGTCGTTTTTCATTTTACTTTGGGTGCTTTAAAATTTTTCTCTTTATCTGTGGGTTTTAGTTTGGCTATGACGTGTTTAGGTGAGGTTTCTTTGTATTTATTCTACTTTGGATTTGCTGGGCCTCTTGGATCTGAAAATATCTGTTTTCGTCAAATTCAGAACAATTTAGTCCATTCCTTCTTTAAAAAATTCCACCCCATTGTCTTTCTTGTCCCCTTCTGGAACTCTACGTGCGTGTATGTTGGGCTACTTAACATTATTACCCTCCACTCATTTTCAAAGTCCACTCTCCCCTCTCTTCTCCAGGTTGGCTGGGTTCTACTCACAAGATGGTTCAGAGCTGCTGGTGGGAGCCGCTGGGGCAGCAGTGGCTGAGCTGCAGTTGGGGCTCCACGTTCATGGTGGAGACTGAGCCCCATTCTGAGCAGGCCTACTTGTGGGGGCTGTGGGGTGCCCCTTTCACCTGTCACACGAGGGCAGGGCTCTTGGCTGCAGAAGCATGGGCTATGACACCTGCCAGTTCCCCAGGCAGCCAAAAGAGCAGGGACCAGGGACCTCCAAGGCCATCTACCTGCTGCAGGGCACTGTGAGCCCATCCCCCCACTGTGAGCCCATCCCCCCAGATACCAGGCTCCTCTGCGGAAGGGAGGTGGCCAGCACCACACAGGGTCACCTGGCCAGGGCAGGCCGACATCACCTTCCCCCAGGCTTGGAGAAGGAGCCTGCCCAGCTCTTCCACATGTCCCTCAAGCTTCTAGGTCAGGACACCCCTTTCACCCCCACTAGCTGTGCTGACCCTTGGGAGCTTTGGTCCTGGCCCTTGGGCTGGTAGGACAGGCCTTTCCATGATACCTGCTTCAGTGAGTCCCTGTGCCCAGAGCTCTGCTCTCTGGGTGGACAGCCAGGAGACCAACACCTGTAGTAGACACCGACGGCCACCAGGTGGCAGCCAAGGGCAATCCCAGCCCATCGGCCCTGGCCCCTCCCTGGTAGACTCCTCCCTCCGCCCCTTTCCCCTCTTTTTTGAGGGCTCGTTTTAGACTTACCAAAGTCCTGGCCTGGGTTACGTAAGCCCCTTTGCAGCAGGACCGATCCAAGTAAAAATAACTTGTCAGGCGCTCTTGCCCCGTCTCTAAGCCGGGCTGAACTGCAGCAGAGCTATTTAAAGCTGTGACAGGGCAGCTCTAAGTCCACAAGCCTAGCGCCGGGGAGGAGCAGGGACACTCCCACCTGCCCTGCTCGGCACCTCTCCTGCTCCCTGGCTGTGACTCGGGAGCAGGGGGAAGCCGCGTGAGACACGGAGAAGGTTTAGACCTAAGTCATCACCATTTCCATGCTCAGGATAGTGGCGAGTCTGGGCTCAAGCCGGTGGGCTGGTTCAGGTTCCTGGGGTGAGGCTGAGAGGGGAGGGTGCAAAGGCCAGCCTGCCAGGCTTGGGAGCACGAGAACGGGGCGACGGCACCTCTACAGTCCTGAAAGGAGGAAGAGGAAGTGGCTGGAACCGTGGTAGGGCTGAGCAGCCTGGAGGCAGGCAAGGAGGGTCCGGGCAAAGGATGCCCCGCAGTGTCAGGTGCAGCTGGGCAACCTGGTCACCCAGCAGAGAGGGCACTGGCCAGAGGAGAGGCCCCCACAGCCCCTGCAGAACCAGGCCCGGCTCTGCAGAGCCTGGGGGAGGGGTGCTGGCAAGTGCTTGTCCGCATGTCCTGCCCCATCCCATGGTGACAGCCGAGGACACTTGCCCCAGGGTGGCCAGAGTCCAGCAGCCCTGCCTCTGTCTGCCCTCAGAATCTGCAGTCTGAGGACACAGGCTGTTCCCCCGAGCAGAGGTGCCTCAGGGAGCTGGCTGGAGTGCTGGGGGTTGTTCAAGGGTTTATTCAGGTCTGCGGTTGTTGGCACAGAGGAGGGAGGATCAGGGCAGGGAGAGGCGGCAGCTCCTTGGGTCGCCTGATGGCATAGCGGCCACATGTGGGGCCTGAGCTGTGAGCCATCTTAACCCAGGTGCAGGCTGGAGGGGTGTCTGAGCCTGGGCCTCTAGCAGCCAGGAGCAGCCACAGCACGGGAGATGCAGTTTAATGTTTTACTGCTATCTTAAAGAAAGAAAGGGGAGTCGCAGTCATAATACCAGCTGTGTTTCTTCAAATGTGCCTTCCCCAGCTTCTCACAGAGCAGTGGTCTGGCCAGACTTGGGGCTTTTCCCAGACATGGCTCCTATTGGCTCTCCCTCCCACCTATGGTCTGCACAGGTTGTTTTCCCCAAAGACCTGCTGGGGCAGACCCACCGCTCCGGGCCTCTCCCATGAATTGGCAAGGCCAAGGCCGCTCGCCCACACACCTCCCCAGGCGGGAGAAGGCTGTACCTGCCAGTGGCGCCCTTAGACTGTTGGCTCCCTGCCTCTCATCACCAGCTCTCCGGCAGCCCGGTGGGTGCATCCAGGGGAAGCACTGGGCTGCTTTCTCAGGCTGAACCCAGAACTCTCCCCTGGGAGCGGCAGAGTGCTGGACCACCAGGTTGCAGCCAGAGTCCCAGGCACGGAGTCCTTTCCATGGAGAAGTGGGAGAGGCCTGCAGAGGAGCCCAGAGGAAACAGGCCACGTGAGCTTCTGGATGCCAGACTGTCCAGAGGCCTGGCCACGGAAATCACGTGGGCGGGAGAGGAGGCTGGGAGGTGCCCATATGCGTTACAGCCCCCGCTGAGGAACATACAGCCACCCAGACACACACACACACTCACAGGTATGTACGTGCACAGACAAATTCACACGTGTACACACATAAACTCAGAGATACACACGAGCACACATGCATATGCATAAACACGTACACACCTGTACACATAATGCATGTACGGCTCCACCTGTGTACAGACGCTTACACAGATGCACAATGCACACAAACACACATCCACATGTACACAAACGCACATGCACACATACACATCGGTCTACACACGTACACACGCATGTGTGTGCACTCAGCAGAGACACACTCATACATGTGCAAATGTCCACGCAGACACCTCTTACTCCCGAGTGCACACACTCGCCCCCGCTCTGAGCCCTCGGGGCTTACAATCACGGTGGTCAGGACTCTCCACTGATGGGCAGCAGGGCTCGGGGTGAGGACAGAGAAAGCACAAGACGTCAGAATGAGTGAAAATAAGGGGGGACACGGACGCCCACCTGCAGGGCTCTGGTGGCAGGGCCCCTGGGGCAGCAGGAGCGTCGTCCACACAGAAGACCCTGCTGTGAGTGGAGCCTGGTGAGCCACAGGGCTCTGTGAGCCCAGCTGACAGAGGCAGGCGGCCCGGGTGGGGGCGAGAAGGGAAAGCACTGCCTCGTGGAGAAGTTCTCGTTGGCGACAGCTCAGGAAAGTACCATGGGGCAACTGCCAGCCGTCATTCCTTCAGGCAGGTGCCCTGGGGGAGGCACACCTGGCAGACGGCGCTTTCATGAGCAGGAAACTTACCTGGTTGTCAAGTGTCTCCCCAGACAATAGGAATTCATCGCTTTTTAATGAATGTACGTCATACGTCATACGTGTGAATCTTCTGAGGCTCTGGTAACAGATGAGCACAGCAGCAGCTTTGCACGGCACAAGCCGAAGCCCGGCAGGCATCTGGCCTGGGTTATACCCCTTCCCAGGGCCGGCAGGCCCAGTCTTCCCCGGGCGCTTGGACAGAGCCAGTTCCCGCTGTTGGGGTGCTGGCATCCCTGTGTGGAGGCCCTTCTTCCACCTTCAAAGCTGGCAGGCGGTGCCTGGCGTGGGCCTTCTGCCTCCCCTGCCCACTCAGAAGGTCTCTGCGCACCTGAGACCAGCAGGAGTCAACCCGGTTGCTACCTGTTCCCTGTCCATGGTTTTACTACGGTTTGCTGCATAACTCAGCGCACTCCAGGTCCCAGCCGTCGGGTCGTGGACATCTCTGGGGGGCTGTTACTCTGCCAACACACTATCCTTACTAAGCAGCTTCGACAGCGGAGAAATGTGGCAGGCACCATGTTAGCCAGGTGACCCATCAAGGGATGGGTGACCTTGTGTGTGACCTCAATGTGTTGGCCTGAGCACAACCCTGCATGACACCCGTGTTCCGCCAAGAGCAGGACATCACACTGGACAGGCGGAAGGACCTCGCACAAAGCCGCCGGCCCATGCGGGTTCTGAGGTCAAAGAGAGATGAGGAACAGCTTCAGATCCATGGAGGCCCCAGGCCTGAAGGCCTCTCAGGGTGGGGTTCTGTCCTGGACCCTGAAGGGCACTGAGATGCCCAGCAAGGTAAACCCAGCAAGATGCAGAGACCAGGCTGGACCGACACGAGCTTGGTGCTGGGTTTTCCTTTAGGGAGCACCCCGAGGTGTTTGGGGCGCAGATGTTCAGCACCTGCAGGGAGTTCTCTTGTGGCTCGGAAGGTTGTTGACGAAGGGATCTGGTGAAGAGGGGGAGGCTCTGTCTGCTACCTCTGCGCTTTTCTGTAGGTTTTATGAATTGAAATAAGAAGGTAAAGGAGATGTGTGTGAGGGGCCAAGGCCACGTGGGCCGGCCTGTCTCAGGGCAGCGCTCCACGGGTCCATGGCCCCTCCATCCACGGACACAGCCCATGTTGAGGTATTTACCAATGCTCACATCTCTAGAAGGACGAGCAGATGTCACCTATATCAGAGAGTTTTCTGACAAAAAACAAAGAACCTGAGTATGATCACACCCGGCTCCCACTGGTGATTCCAGGAGGAAGCAGAGGACACGCACAATGTGGTCAGAACTCACAGCTCACACAGCTCAGGCGCTTGATAAATCACGAGGAAAAGCGGAGACAGAGGGAACCGGAGGACAGAGGCAGGAGAGCCGGGTGCACCGTGCTGAACGTTTTGTTTTCTGAGTCAAATAAACCATTGCCGGGCATGGTGGCACATACCTGTAATCCCCACAGCTCGGGAGGCAGAGGCGGGAGGATCACAAGTTTGAGACTAGAGGCAGTCTGTGTAATTTATCGAGACCCTGTCTCAAAAAGTAAAAAAAAAAAAATGGGCTGAGGGTGCAGCTCAGTGGTCCAGCACTTGCAGAGCATGCAGGCAGGAGGCCCTGGGTTCAACCCCCAGTACCACAAAACAAACAAACAAACAAATAAATAAATAAACCATGAAATAGCAAAAGAAAGTGACGCAGTAACAAAATGCCCGGTACAGGGCGTTTAAAAGCACAGATCCCCGCTGGACAGTCAATGACATGCAGGACAGGTGTGACTCTTCGTCAGGGTGAGATGGTATTGTGGTTATCGGTCTACAAGGAGTCTGTGTCCTTTGGAGAAACATCCTTCCTTTAAAATATCTCAGGTAGGGGCCGATGATGCCAGGTAGGCTCCGTCCGTGACGTGGTGATGGGTGTGAGACCTGCAGGTTGTGGTGACGCCCGCTGTCTGTGTCGGCTTGGAGTTCCCCAAAACAACACATTAAAGAGGACCTGGGGGGGACTCGAGGGTGTGACCAGAAGAGGGAAGTCCTTGGTCCACGCGCTTTTAGGGCTTTATTTTCGCTTCACAATCCCAGGTAAATGAAAACATCTGCTCCTCCTGCCTCTGGCAGATGCGCCAGGTCTCAGCCGAGTTCAGCATCTGCTGATGGCCCTGCCCTCCCCCGTTGGCCTGGCACAGAGAGGTTTCTGCTTGAAGAAGTGGTTGGGGCGCAGGTGCGCTCAAGACAGCAAAGGGGCCTCGTTTTTCTCCTTTGCAAGCTGGCATAGCCACTCAGGCCCAGGGCCAATGTGGGGCAGCTGACCCCTGAAAAGCAGCATCATTACCAGCTTCCTGCATGCTCTGCCTTGGGTATCGGGGGCCACACATGGGCCGGGGCTCGGCCTTGGGTATCGGGGGCCACACATGGGCCAGGGGCATCCTCACTGCTGTCCTGCTCTGAAACCTTCGGGTGCTCTCACTGATAGAGGAGCTTTCTGTAAGACCCTGAGAAAGCATTTTTTTTTTTAAAGTATTACCTTTGCCAGGACGGGTTTATGGTCTTCTTTTGCTTACTAACTTCTTTGTTCTGATTAATTTATGTATTAGTCAGCTGTCATCACTGCAGCAGAAAAATGAACCCAAACAAATTTATGAAGGGAAAGGGTTATTGGAAGCTCACAGTTAGAGGATCAGTCCGTAATGGTGGCAGGGCAGGCATGCAGTGGTAGGAAGGAAGGTCCTGTGTGGACGACCTAACAAATGAAAAGTCAGCTCATGACAGGTACAGTGTTCTCAATATACATGCGCACACCCTTTTCTCCAGGCCATGGGAAGAACTCCAACAACTGGGTGCAATAAGACACTGAACAGCAGTTCAGTGGAACTGCTGTGAGAGGGTGCTGTCACTGCACGCCCATCTGCCCTGTCAGAGGTGCTAGAACCGAGTCGCTGGCCGTACAGAGCTGGACGGCTGCAGAGCGAGGCACAGCGCTGGGAGCACAGAGGCCTGGCAGCTTTGGAAGCAGCTTCGTCCTCTCCTATGGAGGTAAACACACGCGTGGTGTAGGGCCTGGCAATCCCTCTCCTTCAGCCCTTTCTGCTACTGAAGACAGGGCTTGAGGGGCCGTTTGGGCTGTGTCGTGGCTGTCCAGCTGACAGGACAGTGAACGTCATGTCAGGCCATACCTGGCTGACTGCACGCTAGGGCCCCCCCTCACCCCACTGGCCCACCAAGAAGCCAGGAACAGCCCAGGTGAGCCAAACGCAGAGGGTTTCACACAGGGAGTCGGCTCTCCCAGACTGAACAGGATCTGAGGCAACCTGAGAGCAGCAAAGGCGAGGAAGAGCACCAGAGCCCTGAGCTGAGCAAGAGACAATGGCCGCCTCCCAGAGGAGGGCGGGCCCCGCCAGGGAGCAACTCCCACGCTCTGGGGTGGTCACCCACAGGCCAGGGCCACTGAGCTCTGAATCCCAGGCTGAATCCCTCGCCAAGGCCAGGCCGCCTCACCACCTCCAGATGGGGCCTTGCTCACCCCAACGCCAGCGAGAGGCAGCTGTGTGAGGGCTGAGGGCGGGGCTGACCTGGAGTCCTGGAGAGTGCGGTGTGAACCACGCTCAGTTCTGGATTTACTGTGGTGTCCAAATAGCAAATATCCAGTATTTGTGGCGTCCAAATAGCAAATATCTACCAGTAGCAAGAGCTACTGGTAGTTCTCCAGAGATGTCATGGAATTGTGGCGTTTAAACCACTGTGTGGTGGAACAGAATAGCGGTCTTGGCAACCTTTGGACTGGCCACCCAGCTGGCAGCTGCGGGCCTTGGCTTCCAGCCTCCCGCCAGCCGCTGGATCCAGGAACCGTTTCTGCAACCCTGTGTTCCGAGAAGAGGGCACAGTTCTCTCCCTCTCGCTCCTGCTGTCCTTAGGCATATTTTTACCCTTCATCTCACTGGTTCATGACCTCATATAAAACTTCTTTTTTTTTTTTTTTTTTATGGTACTGGGGGTTGAACCCAGGGCCTCGCGCCTGCATGCTTTGCAAGTGCTGGACCACTGAGCTGCACCCCCAGCCCATTTTTTTACTTTTTTGAGACAGGGTCTCACTAAATTATGCAGAGTGCCTCTGGTCTCGAACTTGCGATCCTCCCGCCTCCGCCTCCCAAGCCGCTGGGATTACAGGCGTGCGCCACTGCGCCCGGCTATATAAAACTTCTCATGAATGTTTTACCCTGCTCCAACTGCAGGGAGGAGAATTCAGGAAAAAGTACATTCAGTGTTGATGAAGGCCAGTCCTCAGTCTCCAAGGAGAGGACATTGCTTATCCACATCCTTCGTGCGACGTGAAATCCAGACATTGCAAACTGGAAATGAACCCCCTGGGAGGAACCTGGGCACCCACAGGCTTCGTGGAAGAATCTTTCTGATCTCCGAAGAGGGCGTGCTGACCCACGGGGCCGACACACACAGCAGTGTCCCTGGGCCAGTTCAGCTCTGCCTCCCTCCCCACCCCGGTGTCTGGGGTGCATTGGAGTCATGGGGAGAGGACATGAGTGAGCAGCCACACCATGAGGCACCAACGGGCTTAGCCTTGGAAGCTGCACCTGGTGGACTCCAGCTTCCCTCATCCCTGCCATGATTTCCCTGACCGGCAAAGCCAGCAATGGTGGGCTGGGCAGAGGACGGAAGTCAAGGCAGGGGTCCTGGGGGGATCGGCCACACCTAGGATGGGCATCACACCCACCTCCCATGAGGCAGCCCCACCCCCATGTGCTTCAGGAAGGCCCTGTGGTGGCCCAGCAGGGGCTCTGGTGAGGGACCTCACTAGATGAGGCTGAAGGCAGGGGTTCTTGAGGAATAGGGGAGGCCACTGCTGCAGGTCATGAGGTCTCAGCATCACCTTCAGAGCATGGCAACTATCTGGAAATTTCCATAGGAGGCTTTGGAAAAGAAAGAGGGAGGGAAGAGAAGGGGGAGGAGGGATGGAGGGAGGGAGGGAAAGGAGAGGGGAAGAAAGGAGGGGGAGGGAAGGAAGGAAGGACAGAGGGAAAGTTAACGGGGCTAGTAGCGGGAACATGTCTTTGATCCCCAAATTCTGTGTGACTCCCATGATGGAGGAAAACAAAAACAAAAACAAGAGCTGGGTGCGGTGGCGCACGCCTGTAATCCCAGCGGCTCGGGAGACAGAGGCAGGAAGATCGCAAGTTCAAGACCAGAGGCAGTCTGTGTAATTTAGCGAGACCCTGTCTCAAAAAAGTAAAAAAAAATGGGCTGGGGTGCAGCTCAGTCGTCCAGCACTTGTAAAGCATTCAAGCGCGAGGCCCTGGGTTCAACCCCATAGTACCACAAAAACAAAAACAAAAACAAACAAACAAAAAACAAAAACAAAAAACAGCACTCTGGATCCCAAACCCACTCCCTCCAACGGGTAAGGCTCAGCTTTTATCTCCTGGGACGCTGGAGGCGGCTTAAGGCAGGATGTGCGGGTTGTGCCCCAGGCTCCACCCAGAAGTCCCTTCGCAGTGGGCAGTTCCATCCCCAGCGACTTCCTCTTCCTGAGATGAGAGCGTGCCAGCTGAACCTTTCCTTGTGCCGCCATAAAGTATTTCTGGCAGCTGTGGTTAACCTTGTGGCCCATTATTTATGGATGGCAACAGGCCTGTTCCTTCTCATCAGTGCAGAGACCAGAGGGAAGGTGGCCAGATCTGCAGGCCACAGGGCTTAGGCATCGGGGCAGTCCCAAGAGGGTGGCCACAAGGCCAGGCACACAGGAAGGATGGTGGGTCCTGTGGGACTTCACCTGGTGGTTGGCTCTCATGGGGACCTTGGCTCTCGATTCTGACCCTGCCTTGCGCGGGGGGTGTCTCTTAATGCCAGGTGCAGGTGAGAAGGCTCGGGCTTGGAGGGGGGTCACGTCACCAACAGGCTTTAATTTTTGTGATTCCATCCTCGCCAGCTAGAGTGCTAGATGGTCCTGTGCCTTTACGGTGGTACGGGATGGACAGAGGCCTAGGCAAAAGACCTGTGGGCTGACCATGGGCTGAGGCTGGGGTGAGCTGACCTGTGGCCCTCATGGGCAGCATGCACCTCCCAGGACAGAAAGGGGCCAGGCCAGTTCCTGGGCCACAGGCCTACAGGAGGACATTGCTGCCTTCAGGGCACGCCGTGAGCTCCCCAGAAGGACACACCTCTGTCCCTGCAGGGTGGACACTGGCTGGAGGCCACAGGAGGATGGGGGTTTGTCGCTGTGAGGGGACCGCGTGTGGGGACTCCGATGCCCACCCAGTCCAGTGCCTGCTCCTTGGGCACTTCTGCTAGTGGTGGGACCTCGAAACTGCTCAGGAAGTGTAGGGCACTGCCTAGAGAGGCAGTTTGCCCCGGGGCCTATCTACGCCCACTTGGAGGTCTGAGACTTGTTCCTCAAGCAGTAACCTTTGCCCTATATCTGGGAACCCCAGGGCAGCAAGCTTCCAGAGATGACACTGGCATCCAATCCCTTTCCTCAGGCCCCTTGACACTGATTGGCTGTTTCCAAACCACCGAACGGCTCCTGATTGGACCATTCGGGATCCACCCCTGGTTGACTACTTTTACAAAACCAAATTTGCATATCCCCCCTGATTGGCCAAAACCTGTATGGGGTGACTGCCTCCGATTGCCCCCTGGCTAGCCCCTGGAGAGTATATAAGGGCGGTACATGGTGCAGTCTGTCCATTCCATCAACCGGGCCACACAAGGAAACAATAAAGAGCTGTTGGAGCAGAGCACTTGGAGTCGGCGTCTTCACTGGGAAGAAAGAAGCAAGGAGCCCCCGTGGGCAGAAGCCTCTGCGCCTGCCTTTCTCAAGGCTTCTCAGAGCAGCCGTGGGCATAACCTCCTTTCGGAGCCGTGTGGCTCCTGGGTGCTCACCCTCCCCTCGCCAGACGACGGGTCTTTGGCGGTTGGTTCCCACTCACGGCTGGAGCGAGTCCAGCAGCAGGGCACCGCCCCACAAGGAAGCTGGCACAGCCCACCTGGAAGCCATTCTTCACTGAACTGAGACCCCTTTGGGCCCTGTGTCTGCACAGGACGGACAAAGTGGTGCAGAGGATCCCTCTCCAGGGCTGTTTCCCCGCCATGGGGGCAGCCTTCGGGAAAGGAATTTCCTTAGCATGTTCATTGCTAGTCTATACTGAGAGGAGGTGGGGGGGAGAGAGAGAGAGAGAGAGAGAGGGAGAGAGAGGGAGAGAGAGGGAGAGAGAGAGAGAGAGAGAGGGAGGGAGAGGAACCAAGCACACACACACACACACCCCACACACATAAACCCTTGGAAGCAGAGCTGAGTCTGGCCTTCCAGGGTACTGAGTTATCGAGGTACTGATGGATGTCATCACCGAGTTGGTGCTCTGAGTGTCTAGAAGGTTCAGGGCCTGGAGGGACACCCTGCACAGGAGCCTGCATACCTCCAGAGAACTGAGGATGATTTAGACTGTGGTGCATGCTGCCTACTGGGGCTGGACTTGTAGAAAATTACATAAAAACTGCCAGGCATGGCGGTGCACACCTGTCATGCCAGTGACTCTGGAGGCAGAGGCAGGAACGTTGCAAGTTTGAGGCCAGAAGCCTGCATAACTTAGCAAGTCCCTGATTCAAAACAGAAAGTAAAAAATGGGCTAGGGGTGCAGCTTAGTTGGGGAGCACTTGCAAAGTGTGCATAAGGTCCTGGCTTTAGCCCCCAAGCACTGCATAAACAAGAGAAAATTACATAAAAACTATTTGTTCATTTAAAAGCTCTCCAGTTCCACAGGGGAGCTAGAATATGACTGTTCTGTGTGAGCTTTGAAAATTTATTACTTTTTCTCCTGTTGTTTCCTGATGGGCTGCCTCTACCACCAGTAAGAGCGAAAGTTAAAGGAATCATTAGCAGAAATGTTCGCAGATCATTAGGCTTGGCTTGAATTGAAATAGGCAGGGAAGCCCCAAGTGCGAGCGCTCTGGCCTAACGGAGTCTCTCTTACGTCACAAGCAGCCAGATCTTTGTGTGATATAGTGAGTCGCTGGTGGAGGTCCCCTGCTCTGGGACTCAGGCCCTCTGGGGCAGACACAGCCACTCAGTCTTTCCTTGCAATGAAGATGTCTTGATGAAGGTGACTCCCTGAACCACAAAAGGAAACCAGCCTGTCAGCTCTGACAAGCACGGAACTCAGAAAGGACTAAAAATGTGCTTCAGCACAGTGTTATGACTGGTTTTCATCGAACCGTCTTCTAGATTTTTGAAGACAGCTTTTGCCATTAATGGCAGCAACTGTCCAGCAGGAAGAGAAGAAACAGCCTCTGTCCCTCAAGAGTATGAGCCATTTAGGTAAAAATAGCCTGAGTGCAGGCCCCCACGCCACCCCCATGACCTAGAAATCTTAACACGCGTGTCCTGGGTCAGGAAAGTTCCTTGCGTGAGGCTGGAGGGCGCCTGCCCCTCCTGCCCCTCCCTGCCTGTCTGTGGCCCTGTGGTGGGGCCTGGACCAGATGGCACTCACTGCCCTGTATTAGGGCCCCTCCGCACATCTTGTCTCTGAATCCCCTGGAGCCCCATCTTAGGCCCTTACCCCACCATCCTGGCTCTGAACCCCCCGCTCCCCAGACCCTCATCCTAGGGCCTCTCCTTGCCATCCTGGCTCCGAATACCCCAGAACCCTGACTTAGGGCCTCACCTGGCCATCCTGGCTCTTTAGCCCTCAGGGCAGGGAACTCAGGTCAGAACCCCAGGTGCACAGGAGGCGGTCAGGAAGCCATCGTGCCATCCTTTCTGTCTAGCTCAAACGTCACCATGGCAGAGGCAGCTGTGGAGGCCTGAGGTTCTTGTGGGGTGTTTAGAGCCGGTGGTTCTCGCCATCTTGGGGTCAGATGGTGCCACTTTTTTAGGTACATGGCAGGCCAAGTCAGGCCATGTCTGTCCTCAGTGGACAGGTGCGGTGCCACACCGGGAGAGCAGCTGTCCGTGGGGTGTAGGCTGAGAGACTGTGACTGTGCCTGGCCTGACTTCCTTTTGTCGGGAACGTGAACCCGCCACTCTGGGCTAGCCCTGGGGAGGGCTGGAGCCCGCCAAGGCCTCTAACGGCATAATTCTAAACACACAAGCGAGCTCCCTGCACGCTGGCTGGGAAACCCCAGCAGCGCCATGGCACCTTTCTGTTTCTTTTCTACCAGCACACTGAGCACTGGGATACTGACCCAAGGAGTCTGTGAGGGCTGCTGACGACTGTGTGGGGTGGACAAAACTCAGCATGGTCTGGGAGGAGTTTGGAGAAGGGATGGCGGTGCGTCTGGGCTGCCCAGGAAGGACCCAGAGGGGTGTGACCATCGCCAGAGTTTTGCACTGCTTTGATCGGGACAGATTTGGAAGATGCGTGTCCCTGGGCTGTGGACGGCTCAGGACACAGAGGCAGCAAGTGGCCAAGGCTCTGAGGACATCTGTGGACTCAGCCAATGGGGTCAGTGTGGTCCATGTTGGGGCACCGGGTGAAACCTTGGGTGGGGGTCAGGGGCTTCGGTGGCAGAGCCATTCTCCCACCCGTACCCCGAGGGAGCTGAGGCTGCTTCTGGGGCATCCCGAGGTGGGCCAACGCACCCTGGTTTGGCTTTGCTTGTGTGCCCTGGCACACCACAGACCCCAGGCTTTTAGGAGATCCCTGTAGTCAGCCATTGTGTAGAGGAAAGGAGAGGTAGGGAGGGGAGGGGAGAAGAGGGGACAGGAGGGGAAGGGGAAGAAAGGGAGTCAAGAAACCAACACCAGCAGGGCACGGTGGCGCACACCTGTAATCCCAGTGGCTCGGGAGGCGGAGGCAGGAGGATCACAAGTTCGAGACCAGAGGCAGTCTGTGTAATTTAGCAAGACCCTGTCTCAAAAAACGAACAATGGACTGGGGGTGCAGCTCAGTGGTCCAGCACTTGCAGAGCATGCCAGCACAGGGCCCTGGATCCAACCCCCAGTACCACCAAAAAAAAAAAAAAAAAAAAAAAAAAAAAAGAAAGAAAGAAAGAAAGAGAAAAAAAGAAAAAGAAAAAAGAAGCCAACACCAGCCACCAGCATCCACGGTGGACCGAATCCTGGTGTGGACTGCCATGGTGTTGGCTTGGGGACCACAGGTCCTTCCATTCCTCTTGATGAGGCGCTGGTTCTCACTCCCAGCAGAGCCCATCCCACTCCCTCCCCAGCTAAAGCCTGGGTGGGAACAGATGCCCTGTGTGCAAACAGAGAGAGTGAAAACGAAACAAAACACAGGTGCAGCTGCGGAATAAGCGAGGTGGCGGGCGGCGAGTCAGGCCGTTCCGGGGTCTTCAACCCAGGGCGGCGTTTCTCCTACGCAGCTCCTGCTGCTTTGGATTTCTTCGGACCGATGTTCCCTTACTCCACGGTGGAGAGGAGACATAAGGGCCAGGTGGCCCCCAGTCACAGCCGGGGGTGTCTTGGGGTTCATAAAGGATTCCTCCCCCCATGGACAGAGTCTTATAATAAACACAACCTAGAGGGTGACCCAGGGACGCTGTCCTGTCCCCTCCCTGGGTGCGCATGCTCCTGTGGTCAAGCGTCTGCTCCTCACACCCTTCTCTGAGATGGTAAACAACAGAAGCATTTCCTGAAAAGAGAATGATAATTTAGTGCTGAAAATATAGTGGGAACCAAAAGGGGAAATAAAAATTTTACTGTCAAAACTTGTCTGCGTTTTTGTAAGAATTTCAGGAGAACCACATATTCAGGAAATTGCATTTCCATCGCCCTGAGCACTCTACCCAGTTTCAAATTCCACTTGGCAGCCTCTTGGCCATATGTGAGGACTCCCCATGCTGGCCTTGGCAGCTCTTTTCCTCACAGCATCGGTCTGAGCCCCATGAGGGGACAGATCCCTGGACAGTGGCAGCTTTGTCTCCTGAGTCCCTCGAGCTCACACTTGGAGAGCGTGAGAGCAGGGGATTGATGCTGTTGAACTCCATGATGTGTTACCTGCAGGGCAGAGCATATGATTATCAATGAACCCTTCAGAAACCTCAAAAGATGACTCAATTTTGAGCTCTCCTGAGTATTCTCTTTGGAGGAATTGGCCTTAACAAGTGATAAGAGATATTTTCCTGTAGCACTGGTCTCTCTCTGGGAACCCAATGGTTCAAGTTCAAACTCTACTAATGACACCACTGAAGCACCAGGCTGGGCAAGGACACAGGGGCTGGTCCTCAGACAGAAGAGGGAGGGCTGCTCAGCGGCCTCAGAGCCTCAGCCTTGGGCAACATTGACATCAAACATCCTGGGCTCTGGATGAGATTTTGTACAGGAATATCAAAGCATTTCTGCTTAAAAAGAGGTGAGATCCACTGGCTCAGCGTGCACTTTTCTGTGTCGTTACTGGAAGATGAGGGTGGAGGAGGGACTTTGTGAGCCCATCTGTGCCTTTGTGCAGGTTCCCCTTGGTACACAATGGTAAGTGAAGCAGAGTAGGTCTGGAGAAGCCACACAATTGATGCCAAAAACCCAGTTGAAAAGAATACCTTTAATTCTATCTTCCTTCACAAAATACATTTTCTGTTCCATCTCATTCTTAACCTCAGCCTTTTGGTGATGATGATGGTGTTCATGGTCATGATGGTAGTGGAGTTGGTGGTGATGGTTATGGTAGTGATGGTGGTGGTGGTGGTGGTGACAGTGGTGGTAGTGATAATGGTGACAATGGTAGTGGTGGTGGTGATGGTGCTGGTGGTAGTGGTGATGATAGTGGTGATGATGGTGATAGTGGTGATGGTAGTGGTGGTGAGAGTGATGGTGGTGGGGATGGTGGTGGGATGATAGTAGTGGTGATGGTGGTGGTGATGATGGTGGTTATGGTGATAATGGTGGTGGTGGTGGTGATGGTGTTGGTGGTGATGGTGGTGATGGTGATAATGGTGGTGGTGTTGGTGATGGTGTTGGTGGTGATGGTGGTGATGGTGGTGAGAGTGATGGTGGTGGTGATGGTGGGGATGATAGTGGTAGTGATGATGGTGGTAATGATGATAATGGTGGTGGTGTTGGTGGTGATGGTGATGGTGACAGTGGTGATGATGGTGGTAGCAGTGATGGTAGTGGAGATGATGGTGGTGAGAATGATGGTGGTGGGGATGATGGTAGTGGTAGTGATGGTGGTGGTGAGAGTGGTGTTGGTGGTGATGGTGGTGGGGATGATAGTAGTTGTGGTGATGGTGGTGGTAATGATGGTGATGGCAGTAGTGGTGATGACAGTGATGATAGTAGTGGTGATGGTGGTGATAGTGATAATGGTGGTGGTGTTGGTGGTGATGCTGATGGTGTTGGTGGTGATGATGATGGTAGTGGTGGTGATGGTGGTGAGAGTAATGGTGGTGGTGATGGTAGTGGTAGTAGTGATGGTGGTAGTGGTAGTGATGATGGTGGTGGGGATGATAGTAGTTGTGGTGATGGTGGTGGTAATGGTGGTGATGGCAGTAGTGGTGATGACAGTGATGATAGTAGTGGTGATGGTGGTGGTGGTAGTGATGATGGTGGTGATAGTGATAATGGTGGTGGTGTTGGTGGTGATGCTGATGGTGTTGGTGGTGATGATGATGGTAGTGGTGGTGATGGTGGTGAGAGTAATGGTGGTGGTGATGGTAGTGGTAGTAGTGATGGTGGTAGTGGTAGTGATGATGATGGTGATGGTGATAATGGTGGTAGTGTTGGTGGTGATGGTGGTGGTGATGGCGGTAGTGGTGATGGTGGTGGTGATAGTGGTAGTGATGATGGTGTTGGTAGTGGTGGTGATGGTGGTGTTGATGATGGTGGTGACAGTAGTGGTAGTAATGACGATGGCAGCAGTGGTGATAACAGCAGTGGTAATGGTGGTAGTGATGATAGTGATGGTAGTGGTGGTGGTCATTCATGCTGGTAATGATAGTGGCAGTGGCACTAATGATAGTGGTAGTGGCAGCAGGGGCTTGGACATGGCAGTGGCTAACACTTATTAAGAACTCCCTGCATGCCAGGCTGTGCTATCAGCACTTTATGCACTGCCATGTCTGGCTTTCATGTTATGGGCATCACTTTGAAGGCGGACCAGGAGGTGAAGTTTCAGTTTTGTTCCAGAGTTGACTTAACCTGCAATGGGTCAGGTCAGGGGCTCCCAACACTCAGCGGCCATGCGATGCTGGCACGTTCACAGTGTCTTCATGACACTGAGGGGTGGCATCAGCAAGTGTCAGCCATCAAGGGTGTTGTGCTTGTGGACCTTGGCACTCCAAGCTTACAGGAGCTGTTCCCTTGCCACAGTACAGGCCAGAGAGGGGCCTGGCTGGCTGGAAAGTGCAATGGGCAGCAGGACTGAGGCCTTACCACCCTGGCCCTTGGCCTGGCATCTCTGCACCCTACCCTGGGATTCCATAGTACGTTAATTCTTGGGGAGGACAGCATGAGAGCTCATTTTCGGATCAATGTTTCCCTGGTGGCCAAACCCCAAGTCCGGTGAGCACCGAGGGTGCCAGCTTATACCATAGCAGACCTGAAGGACCCAGCTGTGTGCAGGAAGCACAGCTCCCAGGAAGGGAGGGTGATCGTGGCATCCCTTCCAGGTGGGGAAGTGGCAGCAGGCCTGTCACCCCCCTGAGGGGATAGCCATGGCCACACCCTGACTTGTTGGCCTTCATGATGGAGCTGAGGAAAACGGAGCCAGCACTGTGGGGCACTTGGCCCCACCTGTGATTCTCTCCACAGCTCCTGATTGGCCCGGGTCTTAGGACACAGGGCAGGGGTGGGAGGAAGGTGTTCTCCGCTTGGTCCTTTCATGGCTGAGCCTCCCAGGGGTCATCTTTGGGCTAAAGCCCTCTGGATCTCACTGACCCCGAGAGGCCAGGTGCCAAACCAAGTGCCTATGTGTCTCCTGAGCTGTCCCGGGCCTGTGTCACTCAGCCTTCCAGGTAAGGATGCTACAAGATTGTTTGGGACAAGCTGGTCTGATAGTGAGGTTTAGAGACCAGTGGAGGTGGCCGTAGGGTACTGTCCTGGTCAGGAGTTGGGCAGTGGAGCAACCGACCTGAGGACCCTCCCTTGCAGGCAGGGACACCAAGCCTCTGGGGATAGTGGCAGTGGGGTGTGCTGCAGCCATAGGGGAGGGGACCTGGTCCTGGCAGGCCCACACTGCAGCCTCGTGATGACCCTCCATTCATTGCAGCAGCATCCGGAGCTGCAGGGTCGCACAGTCCCCACTGGGGCGGCTGTGACCTGCTGCCTGCCTGGCTCTGCAGAGTGCACAGACCCCTGGAACGCTTGGGTCTTGCCCTCATCTGATGTGAAACCAAGTGCAACTCTATCCTGACAGGAGCCCGGGGGTGGTGGGGGCGGTGCTGCCCTGGGGACATCCTCTGCCTGCGCCCTGCTGGGTTTGCCGCTCTGGGGGCTCTGACCCTCAGAGAGCATGCTTTCCCCAAACCCTCGGGATGCTTGGTGTGGAATCTTGGTCTCGGAGGAGCCAGGGGAGGAGGGCAGCTCCTGTCGACTGGGGTCCACCCGACAGCCCCTCCAGTGTGGAGGCCATGGGAAGAGGAAGAGATGAGGCATTATGATGGCTGTGAGGTGAGGCTGGGGTCACGGGACGGGGTGTCACCCTGCCAGGACTGCTGTGAGAGGCCCCTTGGCGGGAGGCACCGGTCCTCAGAAGATGGAGGAAGGTCTGTGGGGGCCCTTGCTGCCCGGCTCAAGGCAGCCCGGGATGGGGCATCCTGGGCCAGAGTGGGAGAGCCAGGACCCCCGGCTCTGTCCCCATCTTCATGAGCTGCCAGCCTCCCCCCCCCCCACACACCAATAGTGAAAGATCTTTGGCCGATGCCTCTGCTGCTGCCTGGTGCAAACGTCCTTGACCTGGGAGGTTGGAGTCCGGGTGGGGCAGCTGAAGGACCATCGGTGCGTTCTGCCAGGCTCGCCTGCAGTGGCCAGGTGGACCAGCACTGTGGGGCAGGCCGTGGTTTGGTCTGGAGTGGGCATGTGGGAGTGCCTTCCTGGGGCTGGCCTGCCAGGCAGGGCTCGTCGGGCTTCCCAGGCAACCTCGGCTCTAGCAGTCCTGTGAGATCTGTGGCCACAATGCCTGCCACGGCGCAAGGAGCACCGGATTGTGCTGGAATGCGTGTGCAGTGAAGCACAGCCACGGGTCAGGGAATGTGTGATCCACTGTTCTCCTGGGCCAGTGCTGGTTTTAACCCCCAAAGTTCCACGGAACATCTCCCACCCCCAGGCACTGGCTGGGAAGTGGAGTCTAGTCCTGGGCACAGGTGTGGGGAGAGAGGGACCCACTCTGACAGTCACCTGAGTGTGTGGCCGTCTGCCCAACTGTCTTCCTGCCTGAGGAGGCCACACTTTGGAGTGAGTTTTACATGGTGGATTTCAGGGCTATGCTATAAATGGCTTAACAGCTTTCACTGCAAAAATTCTGAAATGATTCATTGAGACCGTGATGGTGCACTAACAAGACACACACTTCCCCAACCTTTGGGAGAGTGTTAGCGTTCAGACATGGTGCATTACAATTGGTGCCGGGGGCCCGGAGGAGGGGAGCTGTCTTCACCCTATGCGCTGTGTTTAAGGTGGTGCGGCTGTGTGGGGTGTGGCAGACCACTGGGCCGGCTGAGTGGGGACCTGCGCTCCAGCTGCATCTTCATGGCTGGCTGGGTACGACACACCGTGTGGGCAGGTCCGAGGCTTTGTTCCTGGGAGTGGAATGGACAACCACCACGGACCCCATGTGAGGACCAGGTGATGACATCATGTACACAATCCCCGAGACAGGGGAGGACACTGCCACAGGGGATCGTGGGGCTCTATTTTCCACCTGTGTGCACAGGTGCGGCGCCTGTCTAACCAGGGCGGGCCGTGCTCCCTGCCGAGGGCCCGAGGGTGAGGGTCGCAGGCTTCCAGGGCCGTGTGAGCTCTGTGCACAGCCACCTGGCTCTGCACCGTGGAGCCCTGTCAGCTAGCAGCGGCACCCATGCACACGCTGTGTCCCTGCCGCAGAGCTGTGTCGCAGCCATTGCCGCACACAGAGTGTGACAGCAGCCGAGTCCCTGAGGCATGTCGTCTTCACAGAGCTGGCGTCTCACCTGGTCGGCCCTGCCCTTGAGCAAGCACTGACTGCTGTGGACGCAGCTGACCCCGTCCGTTCGGAGCCTGGAGGTGGCAGCCCCACCCCACCCCCGGCCTTGTGTCCTCCCAGTTCCAGCCACCAGCGGCTTCACTCTGCCCTTCCCAGTCCCGGTGGCCAAGGTTGGTCGCTGTCCTGCTGGGCTCCCCAGCACGGCCCACGGGTCGTCTCAAGTCATCCTTGCTTGCCTGCCTTCAGCCATCACGTAGTTTCCACTAGAGGTGTCAGGGGTCCTCCTGGGCTCCACATGGTCCAGGAGGGGCGGAGCCACCCCAAACACCCCCGGGTCCTGGTGACATCGGATGAGGTCGTGCTTCTGGCAGGACAGCGCTGAGGGCCACCCAGCTCACGTTCATGCGGTGACCTGCCTCACGGGGGTTGACGCTCACCCCACACCTCGGTAGCTGCCCCAGGTGAGGGGCCTGGGGCAGTCAACCACCCAGAAGGAGAGGGCTGGTGGCGTGGGAGCCTCACAGCAGCTCTTCAACAGTCCAAAAGTGGCTGTTTCTACAGGTGGCCTGGGTCACGCTGATTTCTGACGTGGGATTTCCTTCCCCATCCCTTTCTAGAAAGGGGATCTGTCCTTAGAGAGAAGCTAGAGAACTAGGGAGCAACAGGGAGACCAGAGCCTGGGGGCACATCCACTAGGCCAGGGCTGCAAGGGCAGAGGCCCTGGTCCCCAGGCCTCTGCAGCCCAGGGCTGGATGTGCGGTGAGTGCTCAGTGTGCCCCTCGCCCCTCGGGATGAGGCCGAAGCTGGTGTCACACAGGTCTGAGCTGGGTGGTCCCAGATGATCATTTCTCTTGCCAACCCCTGTGTGCCTGTTGTTGTTGTTAGGTGCCGTCGAGTCGTGTCTGACTCATTGCGACCCTCATAGGGTTTTCAATGGCTGATTGTTTCGGGATTGCCTTGGGAGTGGGCTGCCACAGCCAAGCAGCCGCTGTCCCTTCACATGGCCCCAGGCGGGCCTGTAACTGGCCATACCCTGGATCATCTTGTCCCAAGTGATGTGGGGTGGTTGGGGAAGGCTGGGGGGAAATGTCACATTGTCACCCCCTCTCTTTTTCATCCAGGTGGATTCACCGTTGCAGCCATCTGAAGGGCAGAGTCTGCGGTGTTTGGTATGTGCTCAATGCTGGCACATCTAGGTCCAGAAGACTTTGTTCTCTCACCCAGGCCAGGCGCAGTGGCACACGCCCATAATCCCAGCAGCTTGGGAGGCGGAGGTAGGAGGATCGCAAGTTCGAGACCAGAGGCAGTCTGCGTAACTTAGTGAGACCCTGTCTCAAAAAGTAAAAAAGTAAAAATAAATGGGCTGGGGGTGCAGCTCAGTGGCCCAGCACTTGCAGAGCATGCAGGCGCGAGGCCTGGGTTCAACCCCCAGTACCACACACAAAAAAAGATGCCCACCCAGTAGCCTGACCCCTGCCTGCTCCCCAGCCCCTCATGAGCCTGCTGTCCTCCGTGCCTGCCTGGACTTCCCCCTTCCGGTCACTCCACAGACGTGGGCCATGTGCCAATGGGCCGTGTAACGGCCTCGCACTGTGGAGCACGTTTTCCAGGGGCTGTGGCTCCGCCCCTCCTGTTTGTACAGCGGCTCCCCCCACATGAATCCGCTCTCATCAGCCAGTGAACACTTGGCAGCCCCTCAGCCAGCGAGTCCTGCGGCCCCGGACATCATGTCTGCCTGTGGCCTTCCTCCAGGAGCCACTGCGTTATCCGGTGCCTCCCTCCACTTTCTCGCCCTTCCAGGCAGAGCGGCCGCCTGTGATATCTCGTCTACCCCGACCCTGGCTCATACTCACTGCTGGCAGGAGTGCTGGCCCACTCACATGTTGTTTGTGTTTAATGTCCAGCCTCACAGCAGCTGGTGGCCTCTGTTTTTTAACTGTCCTTTCATGTGAAAATTCACACCAGTTGAAAACATTCCTGGCTGTGCAGAATTACGAGGCAGATAAAGGATGCTGCTTCGTTTTAATTAAACGCATCCTGCGCTTGAGTGGTTTTGTGTTTATAATAAACTGGTTTTTAAAATTAAAGTCTTGGCACATGCTATCACTTTGATGAACAGGTGAGATTCTCAAAATGAAATACTCCCTTCAAGCACTTGCAGGCCTACCGTGGGAGATGGTGCCCCGGGCCAGCGGCTTGCAGACCCCCGTGTGAAGGTCTGGTCCCCACTGAACGTGGCTGGAGACCCTCGCCCTGTGAAAGCAGTGCCCAGCCTGTAGCACTGTCTCTGTGTGTTTTTTCCTTGGCTCCCTGAGCTGGGCAGGCTTCTGTCCTCCAGAGAGCAAATAAATCAGGCCTCATTGTAATGCTCTCCCAGTGTTGCCGGGGACCCTTCCCGTGGCCCAGCATCTGTAATCTGTGATGATTTCACGAGTCCCTTCTCAGATCACCATGCTTTCAGAGGCTCACGCAGGTGTCCTGAAGTCCTGGCTCTGACAACAAGTGGCCTCTCCTGGGTCTGAGAGAGGCTGGGGGTCATTCAAGGTTATCATGGGGGTCTCCTGCCTCTGACCTGGACCCTCGATGCCGCTGAGATGGCAGGGAAGCCCCAAGACTTGCCTGCAATGGGGATTCACCCACCGTGGGGACCTGGCGGGCCCTAGGACGCTCTGCTCCCGTGACCAGCAGGGCGGAGCACTATGTGGGTGGTGGTGCTGCTGAGGTAAGGTGGGAGCTGAGGTGACGCTTTGCGCCGGGGGCTCCCAGAGCCGGCGTGAGGTCTGCAGGTGCTGTAGCCAGGGGAAATGCCTCAGGGGCCCCTGTCCCTCTTTGCAGGGGGGCCTGGCCTGTGAGCCCCTGGGGGTGAAGGGTGGGCTGTGGAGTGGGCAGTCTGTCTGTGGTGGGATCCCAGCCTACAGAAACTTCATGGTTGCCTCTGTAGCCCGAGACGTTTTGTCTCAAGGACATTCATAGTATGTGTTATGTCGGACTGTTGGGGCCGGGGCCGTCCTGACAGAAGATCTTTGCGAATCCACTGGTCTCGCTTCCTTGGGTAATTGAAGTCAGCTGTCAGGAAGCATCTCTGTTTTATGCTTCATGCAGCCTGTTGTTAGGTTAGGTGCCGTCGAGTCGGTATCCAACTCATAGCGACCCTCTGTACAACAGGGGAAACGCTATTGTCAGTGCTTCTCTGCTGTTCATAGGGTTTTCAATGGCAGATTGATTTTTGGGAGGGGGTTGCCAGGTCCTTCTCCCAAGCCTACAGCTTCTGGTGTTCCCAGGCGGTCTCTCATCCACGGACTAACCAGGCCCAACCCTGCTTAGCTTCTGAGATCTGATGGGATCGGATGCCACAGGGCTATGGCTGCAGGCATGCAGCCTGTAGATGCAGTGAATCTGGAACTGAGTCTGAGGAAGTTACCCAAGAGGTGTAAAAACCAGCTAGTGAGAATGGTTGCTGAGTGGGGACTTCCATGCGCCAAGGAGACAAGCGTAAATAACCCACGTTGTGGCAAACTGTACGGGTGGTCACGTGGATGGTCACTGCCAATTCTGTGAGGATATGTGTACGCGTCGGTGGTCCAGGACTCCTGTCTTTGGAACAGGTAACAATACATGCATCCTAAGGTCTTGGGAACATGGCGGGGACAGTTACTGGCCCTCAAGCTTCAGTGTGCACAGAATCTCAGTGCATGAAGACCCACGTCCCCAGATGTGCCTTGGGCCATCTGAGGTGGGCAGAGAGAGAGGATCTGTCACTACCATAGAGGTCCTCCTCCTGGGAGGCCAGGCATCTTGGGGGTTCTGGGGAGTCCTCCGTCCAATTCTGCTGGGAACAACAGTCTTTAAGCTCAGCTCTGAGAAGACCACAGCCTGAGGGCCGAGCTGCACACAGTCCAGGTCTGTGCCACCAGGAGTCACCTCCAGCCGGAAGCCTGAACCAGGTCACCTTCTCAGCATTCGCTTAAACTTCCCAAGTCAGAAGAAGATTTAAATAGACAGATGATAGATTGACAGAAAGATGATGCTGTATCCATCATCCAACAACCCTTACCCAACTTAAAGGCTATTTCTCATCAAGATACATCTTAACTACTTAGCTAAATTATATGCGATAAACAAAACGCACATTTAACTAGAACCAGATGAAATTGACTGCAGGAACAGATTTGGAAACAGCCGAATGCTGGCATTGTGCAGCTTAGGAAGAAACAAGTGGCGCAATTACCACGCACGGAGGCAGATGAGAGCGCCTGGGTGCTGCTCCGCTAGTCATCGCGGGCTTCTGTGGAGACACAGCTGACGCTGACGCTGTCGCCCCGAGAGCCCTCGCCTCTCCACATCACCTGGCAGCCACTGCAGTGATGGAGAAGGGGGAGGCGGCCGGTCGCTGCATTCTGTGAGATGTGGGTGGCAAATGAGGGGTGTAGGGCTCAAGATTCCTGCTGGGTGGGGCCCCCTCTGCAGCAGGTGCTGCCGGCCTAGTGTTGAGGCCGACCTCGAAGCAAAGTGCCTGGAGGGGATGGGGCAGCCACTGGCCTCCCTGTGCCGAGGAGGGGATCTGGGGCCAGAGGATGAGGCACTGGCCCTGGGAAGAGAGGTGGGAGATATAGGGGGAGGAGGCATGTGAGGAGCCAGCTGCTTTGAAGAACTGGCGCACAGTGAATATTCACTTATTTGTGGTTGTTGTTAGGTGCCGTTTAGTTGTGTCCGACTCATAGTGACCCTCATAGGGTTTTCATTGGCTGATTTGTTCGGGATTGCCTCAGGAGTGGGCTGCCATGTCCTTCTCCCGTTTTTGTGGTGCTGGGAATTGAACTCGGGACCTCAGAGGCTGCAGAGCGGCACTCTACCAACTCAGCTAAATCCCAGCCCCATTCACTTGTTAAGTCAACTTTATAGAGGTGTAATTTACACACGCCTGCAGCCGTAGCCCTGTGGCATCCGATCCCACCTGTTCTTGGAAGCTAAGCAGGGTCAGGCCTGGTTAGTACTTGGATGGGAGACCACCTGGGAACACCAGGTGCTGTAGGCTTGGGAGAAGGACCCAACAACCCCCTCCCAAAAATCAATCTGCCATTGAAAACCTTATGAACAGCAGAGAAGCACTGACAATAGTGTTTCACCTGTTGTATGTAGGGTGGCTAGGAGTCAGATACCAACTCGACGGCACCTAACAACAACAACAACAACAATTTACACACAAAAACATGCATTTTGAGGGCTATGATTTGATGTCTTTTGGCAAATGCATGCACCAGTTTAACACTACCATTGGGACAGGGAGTACTTCTTGCCCCCAACGTTTGCTTGGGCCCCTCTGCTCACACTCCCAGCCCCAGACAACCCTGGTCTGCTCCAGTAGGTGGACTGGTCTCACCTGTTCTTATACGCAGCTTCCCGCGCCTGGCTCCTATGACCACTGGTAGCCTCTCGCTCTGGCTTGCTCCACTTGGCTCTTGAGAGTCACCCACAATGCTCCCATGTGCATCAGCAGGGGGCTGTCTTGTGGCTGCCCAGGACTCATGGGACCAACACGCCAGCACTTGCTTCTGAGCTTGCCTCCTGAGGGCCACTTGGATATGTCAGGTTTCACCTCAGTGTGTGGCGCAGCCGTAGCGTCCTTGTAGACGTCTGTGCAGGAGTATGTTTTCGCTTGTCTTGAGCAAACACCTGGAAGTGGAGTGGGAGGTTGTAGTGCATTTCCCTGCGGATTAACGATGTTGAGTCTCTTCATGCACTTCTTGGCCATTTGCTCATTGCTTTGGTGAAGGAGTTGACTACTGAATCTTTGTGTACGTCTTATTGGGCTGCCTGTCACCTTACTTTTCAGTGATGAGTTTTTACACATTCTAGATATCAGTCCTTTCCCAGATATGTGTATTACGCACATTTGTTGTTGTTGTTGTTGTTGTTGGGTGCTGTTGAGTCGGTATCCGACTCATAGCGACCCTCATAGGGTTTTCAATGGCTGATTGTTTCGGGATTGCCTTGGGTGTGGATTGCCAGGTCCTTCTCCCATTTTTGCGGTGCTGGGAATTGAACTCAGGATCTCAGAGACTGCAGAGCAGCGCCCTACCAACTGAGCTAAATCCCAGCCCGTCTTTCAAATAGCAAACATTAAATCATAATGAAGTCTAACTGAACAATATTTTCTTTTTTAAAAAATAATTTTGTCATTCTTGATATTGGTATTTTGCATTCCTTTTTCTCCTGCTCAGTCTCAGTAGAAGCTGTCGATTTTATCGATATTCTCAAAGACCCAGGCTTTGGATGCATTGTTTTTCTCTGTTGTTTCCTCTGTTCTCTGTTGCCTTCTTCTCGTTACTCTGGATTTGTTTCGTTGCTGTGGATTTAGCGAGCTCCTTTTCCTACTTGCTCGTGGTGAACGCTGAGCTCGCTGACGTGAGACGCCTCCATTCCTTTGTGAGCACCTCCTGCTGCACACACATTTCTGGCTCTTCCTCCTTTCCTCTCCTGGGACTCGCACATGTACATGTTGCTGGGTCTTAGGCCTCCTGCAGCCGTACCCCTGTGGCGTTCTATCCCATCAGATCTCAGAAGCTAAGCAGAGTCAGGCCTGGTTAGTATTTGGATGGAGACGGCCTGGGAACACCAGGTGCTGTAGGCTTGGGAGAAGAACCCAGCAACATATTCCAAAAATCAATCTGCCATTGAAAGCACTATGAACAGCAGAGAAGCACTGACAATAGTGTTTTGCCTGCTGTACCTAGGGTCGCTATGAGTCAGATATCGACTGGATGACACCTACCAACAACAACAAGGCTCCTGCCAGGCTTTGAGGCTCTATTCATTTTGCTTCCTCCTCTTCCTTTGTCTTCCTCAGATTGGGTAAGCTCAATTGACCTTCAAGATTTTGGATTCTTTCTTCTGTCAGCTCAAATCTGCTATTGAGCCCTCCTATTAGTTTTTTTTCATTTTAGTTACTGTAATTTACAATGCCGTAATTTCTGTTTGGTCCTTTGTTATAATTTATAGCTCTTTATCGATAGTCTTTTGTTGGTGAGACATTGGTATTATGCTTTCCTTTAGTTCTTTAGTTTTCTCAGCCTACTAAAATTAGCTGCTTTAAGTCCTTGTCTAGTAAACCTGCACCTGGGCTTCCTCAGGGAGTTTCTGCCTCTTGCTTTTTTCCCACTGTGGGGCCATACATTTTTCGTTCTTTTCAGGTTTTAAATTTTTATTGAAAATTGGACTTTTAATATTAGAATGTTGCAACCGTGGGCATCAAATCCCTCCCTCTCCCCAGGCTATGGTACTATTTCTGCTTGGTGTAGTTGTTGCTTCCTCTTTGCTCGGTGGCTTTCTTGATCTAACACGGTGGAGTTACGTTACTCACCCTGTGTGGCCTCTGAAGCCTCTACTTGGTGAGATCAGTGCTCAGATGACCACTGGACAGAAACTTTTCTCTAGGTCCAGGAGCCTGTAGGTCTCCCAGCCTCTGGGAGGAACTCTGTGTCCATGCTGGGTGTGCCTTTGGCGCTCGTTCAGGTGACTCTGCCTTGGCCTTCACGAACTGCTTGGGCAGAGCCTTGAGATCATTAGGAAATGACAGGCCCCTGAAGGGCCTCTCAGGTCTTTCCCGGACATGGGTCTCACCCTGAGGATACAGGTGGCTACTGTTCCCCGGGAATGTGTTGAAGCTTTTCACAGTCCCTTATGGACACTGGGCTCTCCTACTTCTTTTTTAGGGCTGGGATTTAGCTCAGTGGGTAGAGCGCTGCGCTGCAGTCTCTGAGGCCCCGAGTTCAATTCCCAGCATGGCAAAAATGGGAGAAGGACCTGACAATCCACTCCCAAGGCAATCCCGAAGCACTCAGCCATTGAAAACCCTATGAGGGTCGCTATGAGTCGGATACCGACTCGACGGCACCTAACAACAACAATAACTTCTTTTTCAAGTACTCTGATCAGGTTTTTACTCGCCTGTGTGTTATTGCCACCTGGGGCAGCGGTGATGTCCAACTGTCACTGGTAACTTTCACAAAACCCCCTAGTTCTCGGTGAACTGTAATCAAGACAAGCCTTGCAACTGGGTTTCCAGGCAATTTCCAAGCAGGTCGGGTGGTGCCACCCCCATCAAACCCGTCCTGCCCCAGCCAAGGGCTGCTGGTTTCCAAGGCTGCTGGGGAGCCGGGGAGGCAAGGAATGGGAACGGAGAAAGTTAAAACCCCAGAAAGCCCACTGTTCCTACGAACACTGTTTGACTTGCACAAACGTTCCCCCATGTGGCACGTGTTTTGTTAATTTCAGACTTCTCAAAGGGCTGTTTTGACAGCTCTTCCCGATGTCGCTGCTACCCTTCTGGTAAAGACCATCGCAGAGGCCCTTCCCCTGCCGTGCTGTGAGCGTGATGCCGGGCTGACTTTGACTGACTTTTCATTCGCAGCCTGTTTTCCTGCCTCTTTGAGGCCTCAACACCTTTGATGGGTGCGACACGTTGAAAATCTCGCCTTGCTGGCTGCTGGCCACTTTTGTGTTTCTGCCAGCAAAGGTCAGCAAAGGCGCTAAGCATGGTCATCCTCAGCCCAGGCAGGCCCTTGGGAGCAACTCCAAGTGCTCAGTTATGTTTTCCGTTTTTACTGGGGGAGCAGGTCCTGAGAGAGCACCAGATACTTGGCCTGTGGGCCTTTCAGCTCCATGGTTTCCTCCTGGGCTGTGCGCAGAATCATAACCTGACTTCCTGCCCTTAGCCTGCCGCTTGTGGTCACTTCATGTCCGGAAGGTGCCTGCACAGCCCTGTGGCCAGGCAGCCCCTCCCTGGGTTTGAATTCCCCATGCCAGCAGGGAGAGAGGCGGAGCACAGAGCCCTGCACTGGGGTATCAAGGCCGGAGCCTTGATACCCCAGTCATGACTGCAAGACTCCATGAGACCTCCTTCGGGGGCCTCAAGACATCCCAGACCCCAGCCTCCCCTGACTCGTGTGGGTGACCCTAGATGTTGCCCCAGCCCTTCCCCAGCCGGGGTAGGTGGGTGTCCACCTGCCCTCTGGCCATGACACAGCATAGGCTCAGCAGCGGCTGGGCTGTCTCTGAACAGCCGGGGCTGTGAGTGGGCATCTGCACACCCAGCACAGACAGGCTGTGGGCTTTGCTCAGGCCTGAGCAGGGCTGAGATCGCTGGAAGGCTGAGGGGCTTGGTGGGCGATGAGGAGGGCCACAGGCCTGGGCTGGTTTCCTGGGCTGCAGTGTGTGCTGGTAACTGCTGCAGGGCGGGTGGTGAGGTCACCTCTGACCTCTGTCATTCTCTCAGGCCAGAGGAGGGAAGGAAAACACACCTTCTAGCCCCAGCCTGGGAGGGTCGAGCACCCTGAGGGCTGCCAGGTCCATCTTCCCAAGGGGGTACCCAGGGTTCCCTGTGAACCCTTCTTCAGAGGCAAATTACACATCAGCAATATCTTTCCTAGGAGGGTGAGAGAAGGCTCTCGTGACCATTTCCACATCCTGAAATTTCAGGCAAAGCCACAGGCTCTTATGTGAGTGAGTTGTTGGCTTTTTTTTTTTTTTTTTTTTTTTGCAGTACTAGGGGTTAAACCCAGGGCCTCCTGCCTGCATGCTCTGCAAGTGCTGGACCACTGAGCTGCACCTCCAGCCCATTTTTTTACTTTTTGAGACAGGGTCTTGCTAAATTACACAGACTGCCTCTGGTCTAAAACCAGTGATCCTCCTGCCTCTGCCTCCCAAGCCACTGGGATTTTAGGCCTGAGCCACCGCACCCATCAGGAGTTGCTGGCTTTTTAAAGGGCGTGGTGGACCCTGCCCTGCCCTTGGGATAGGGTTAGGTGGGCATTAGGAGCCCAAGGCGTTTGGTTGATATAATCTACAAAGTGCCATGGACTGAGATCTAGGCTCTGACTATATGTTTGTGTCCCCCAAATTCCTATTTGGAATCTAAATGATGGTGGTGTTAGGAGGCAGGGCCTTCAGGAGGTTCCATGAGCCCTGAGTGGGGCTAGTGCCCTGGGGAAAGGGGCCGAGGAGCCTGCCTGCCTGTCCAGCTGTGAGGACCCTGGAGGGGGCCGTCCTGAGGACAGTCCCTCCAGACACCCACTCTGCCAGAACTTTGGTCTCAGACTTCCGGCCTCCAGAACCGTGAGCAGGGAGTTTCCACAGCTCACAAAGCACTCATCGCTGTATTTTGTTACCACAGACCGGAAGGACAAGACGCCTCTTCCTGGTCCTCCTCAAGTCCACTCTGAGGGTTGAACCCCGATCATGGGGCTGTACCCATCAACTCACATGGAGCAAGAGGGTGGACTTCTTCCCAGTCCCAGTGAGGTGAGAGGAGGTCACCCAGCAGTGGACAGTCCAGCTCGGAGCCCACAGGGTGCCGCTGCTGCACTCTGTGGTCAAGCGAGTCCTGAGGCCCACCTGGTGGGGGGCCAGACCTGCCTCATGGTGGATGTGCCCAGGGCATGGATGGGCAGCATGACTCGCTGGGGACATTATGACCATGCCTGACACCCAAAGTGGGCAGAGAGCAGTTTATTTCTTAGTCAACCAATTCCTCTAACTTTCTAGAACTTTCCTTTAACCACTTGAGGCCTGCAAGCTGGAACTCCATTCCACACCGCGATTGCTGATGAGCCGCTGCTCAGCGCACTACATCTGTGCACCTACTCTGCCTGCCTCCTGCACTCTATGGATCCCCAAGGCCCTCCATGAATGCAGGGGTGGAGCAGAGAGGCTGTGTTCATACCCTGGTGGCAGCTGGCCAGGCCCAGCTACCCCACCCATGCCACAGTCCACCAAAGGGGCATGTGGGCTATCAGAGAAGACAGGGTGCAGGTCAGCTGGTCCCATGCCACAGCCGTTCATGAGATCCTCTCTCCTGCCAGACGCAGCAAGACTGAGGGTCCCACTTGGCTCTACTGCCCACCAGGGCTCTGTTTCCACCCCCAAGCAGAACTGACAGGAAGTTCTCCAGGGCGCCTGGCTCTGACTACTTTGGAGGGCACTGAGGGGCAGACTCAGCTTGCTGCCCCCAGGGCTCATGGTGCCTTCCCAGTGCCCCTTCAGTCTTATCCTTGGACACGGCAGCCCCAGCCTGTGTATGCAACCACGTTTCCTTGGATGGGGCTGGAGCTCAGCCCGCCTGCCGGAGCTCACCTGGGGAAGGACCTGAAGCAGGAAGAGAGGCAGGCCCTCTTTCTAACTCACCAGGGGAGTGCACCCTCCTGCTGTCCTAAGGGGAAGGCTTCCCCTGTGTAGGGAAAAATTGAGAGGAAATTGGCAAAAACCCCAAAACTGGGAAAACGGCTTTTGAAGATCTGGTTTGTAAATTAGAAATCTAGGGAAAATGAAAGTAACTTGATTGGACGTTTGTACAAAACCCTTCACAAATCCCCGGAACCTGATTGGACAATTGGACTCAAAGCTGATTGGTTCAGGCCATTCCATGGCGAGGTACATAAGGAGCTGCAGTGCGGCAGCTCGCTCCTCTCTCTCTTGCCCGGACCTTCAGACCATCAGCAAGGAAAGAACTCTCTCTTGCTGGGAACACCAAGGAGAAAAGAACTCTGTCTCGCCCGGACCTTTGGTAAGGAAGCAGCTCTCTCTCACCCGGACCATTGGCAAGGCAAGATCTCTCTCTCTCTCCTCTCTCTCTCTCTCTCTCTCTCTCTCTCTCTCTCTCTCTCTCTCTCTCCCTCTCTCCCCCCCACCCGGACCATCAGTAAGGAAAGAACTCTCTTTCACCCAGACCTTCGACCACCAACTAAACAAGAACTCTCTCTCTATCTGACCACTAACAAAGCAAGAACTGTCTCCTTGCGACCACCAAGACCACCAACATGGGTCTTTGTCCCTGGAAGGCAAAAGCGCCTGAGGCTTTTCCTTTCTCCCATCTCCACTGGCATCCTGAGGGTCGCAGGAGTCCATGCCCCTCACCCAAGGGTCCCAAGTGAATTGTGTTTAGTATCTGTGTGCGTGGTGGCACTGCTCGTCTGAACATTCGGGCTGGACCGGGAGGCACGTGCCCCACACCCCTGGGGCTGGGCTTGGGATCCTCGCAGCAGAAAGGGCAAGTGCTGTCATCAACCCCATCCCCAGTGTCTGGGGTGGCAGCACAGGGTGGGGGGTGTCCCTAGGATAGCTGCAGAGGGCTTGCAGCCTGAGCAGCATGAAGCCTGGACAGAGCAGGGACACTGGGCTCATGTGGCTGGAGGCCACCGAGGGGCCCGCAGCCCAGACACCCAGGCAGTTCATGCTTGGTGCAGATTCAGAAGCATGGAAATCTAACTGGTTTCACTGCCAGCTCTTGGGCCACAGCCTGGCCACCCTTTGGAAACTGCTATCCTTTGTCCAGATACCCCTTGATACCGTCTCCTGCAGGAAGGCCTCCATGACCGGTCCCCACAGGGCATCCTGCTGGGGGCCGCACACAGCCCCTCGAGGGCTGAGCCGTCATGGCCCAACCTGCCCCAGGGGGAGACTGAAGGGGTGGGCTGTGTGGCTGCCCCGAGGAGAGCTGAGCTGACACTGACCGCCCCGAAATCTGCCCCCATGTCTTCCCGCCTGTCCTCTCCTGGCTCCAGGACACACAGTGTCTGACCTGAATTCTCCATCTGCTTAACAAATGTCTGTTTGATAAAAACACGAAGGAAGCTTCCTCAGCAATGCTCGAGAACCTGAGCAACCCGATGTTTGTTCTTCTCATTAGAACCATGGGGAGCCGCAGTGCATTTTCTGCTCATGTGCTTATTAAGAAGAAATATATGGAAGAAGTAATTGCCTGCTCTACGGTTAGAAATTGCCATCGCTATTTTATTTATTCCTTCGTAGGAAAATGGAAATGTAGGGCATCATTTAGTGATTAGAACTTTACAGCTTTAGCATATAATTGCATGTTTTTATTCAGCAAAACGATTACCTTGACTTTTTTTTTTCAACCCAACTCCTTTCTGACCTCTCGCAGAGCCCTGAGCAGTGACAAGGTTCTGTGCAGGGCAAGAGTGATTTCAAGGGCCAGGGCTCCAGGAAGGTTGGTGGTAATGAGCTTGTCTCTGGCATAGGAACTGCAGGCAGGAGCTGGGGAGGGGCTTGTTGGGTGGACGGGGTGCTAAACTTGGAAGCAGATCAGAGCAGCTTCTACCCATCACCCAAATCCACCCCTAGGAAGCCAGCTGATGTGACCATGGAAGCGGCTGGCAGACAGGCTGGCAGACACCATGTCTTCTTCCTGGCTGGGCCCTGGGTCCTCAGCAGCTCTTAGCCTGAGGGTTTGGGAGACAGTGGCCAGCAGACACCCTTGATGGTGAGGCCTTAGGTTCCTTGTTTCCAGCCCATGGCTGTTGCTGGTGGCTGGCCACCTGGGCCCCACATCCTGGGTTCAAATTGCCATGGCCTCTCCGAGCCTCCCAGAGCAGGACCCACAGGGGCACGGCCTCCCCTCACAGCCACGGGGGTCCCATTTGCCCAAGGCTGGCGCCAGCCACTGCCTCCTTCTCTGTGTGCTTAGCGAGTGAGTGGCCAGCACCTGAGTGTGTAAACGAGTCCTTGGACAGATCTTCCCAGAGGTCCCTCAGCACCATGGACAGAAGCAGCGGCTGCCCAGGGCCTTGGGAGGGCCTGGCTCTGTGGCAGAGGTGAAAGTGTTCCTTAGGCTGGGGGCCAGGGAGGGGAGGAAGGGGTGCCGGGGCTTGTGCAGGTACAAGGCCACCCCTTCCTGTGTTCTGCAAGGACCCTGGGTGGAATGCCTGGGCACTGGTCATATCCTAGCCCCACCAGCCCACAAGCCCTGAGATGCAGGTGGGCCCTGAGCAGGCTCGCCTGGCTGAGTCTGGCATGTGGCCTCCGTCCTGGCTGCCCTTGTGAAGATGACCTGCTCTCGGAGAGGTGTAGGTTTTGTGGGGCTCTCCTGGGAAGTGGCCATGAGGCGCCACAGGTGTCTTCCAAGTCATTGGCCTCAGCACACTCTGCGTGGGGATCCTTGTCCCCTTTCAGATGCAGCGGCCCTGGTTTGGTTCCCTGTCTGGCCAGCGACCCCCCAAAGGCCCACTATGGCAGCTCCCACCTGGTCAGGTGGGTCTCCCTGATACA